>RANZ01000055.1:0-104199 GCA_009805285.1 Neurospora terricola FGSC 1889 | reverse complement strand
CTGGCAGGACCGAATGGATGGGACAAACCGACGGCTGCGACTTGGCGACGTGGTTGCTGGAAAGTTTAAAGCCATTTTTACGGGAATAGGATGAATCAATATCCGTCAAAATCTAGAATCATCCATTGCATTTTGTCCCCATCGTTGTGGTTTGACCTTGCCGGTGCTCTGATCACGTCCGTTTGAGTCGCTCTGAAACTCCAGCACTCAGTCCAAACTCGGCTCACCCCCAATGCCAAAGCGGAAATACTAATGAAACGTCCCATGTCCGTCTCGAGGTTCATCGCTACAGCCAAAAACGTCCAAAAACTTGGACTCTCGAGACCAAAAAGTCGCATCCGCTCCACCGAGCTTACTCTCCCACTGTTTCTATGCCATTCTCTCTGTTGTCGACAGCAAGATCTGGTCATCAGAAGAGCCCAATGGGAGGCAGCGGCTTCGAGCTCGTTGACCTCATGGAAGTCGGTCGAGTCTGGAGCATTGGAGCAATGGCTCCGTTGTCTGGTATCGTGCCAATACACATGTCTGCCCAAGGCTGTTTCAGGGGAGATCAGGGGGTGAATGATCACGGAACTTTCATGGCTTTGGTAGGTGTCGTGGGGCAGCGAACCCGTTGAGGTGGCATGCACTGCTTGGTCCGCTTTGTTTGGCTAGCGCGGCACTCAACTGCAAGCTTACAAAGAGAAGCAGATGGGATGCTTTTTGTTTGACATTAAAAATGGGGGGACATTGGGGATCGTGCCTTGCTTGAAGAGCAGGCAGATCAGGGTCCTGCCCTCCCGGCCACGAGGAAACCCGTTCCCATGTTCCCATGATCGCGCAATCGAAGCACCATCTGACAGTTCCAGTCATGTCAGGCACGCTACACCGAGACCGATTCATGGTGCACAATGTGCTTATCAAGATCCGACTGATCTCCTGTTTTCCCAGGTTCGTTGTGGTTCTTGATCCTGACTATAAGCCTGTTGGGCTTCTCATAGTGGTTGTCATTATCACGCTGCCGCCGTTAACTATCATCGACAGCTAACCTAGCTTCATCCTGGCGTGGCCTGTTTGCTGCCCGAAACCAACATCGGTGTCCGGCAAATGGATCCCTCTTGTTATCCTTTTCGATCACGAGATGTCTGAAAATGGAGCAAGCCAAGGCATTCCCAGTTGAACCGCCGACCCTCAGGCACATGGACAGAATGCGATCTGGTTCTGGAAAACTGGAGATATCCGCGCAGCCCGTTCAAAAACATCGATCCCGTGCCCGGAGTTCGAAGGGGATGCCAAGGGGGCTTGCCTGGAAGTGGAATTGGTATCGATACCTCGACGGCATCGTGTCGTGTGTACGCCGCCGCACAGTAGAACCACGAGAACCACGAGCCGGTGCATTCGGGCAGAGAGCCAGGCCTGAAATCCCGTCCCGTGGGGACCATTTTTCGATTTTTAGGGGTCCTGTTCCTCCTCAGCTGTTCCGTTCCAGGCCATCTCCCGTCCATCCAGATGGTGTTCACGACATGTGGATGGCGGTAGGGTGTGCTCAGCCCGGGATGTCTCAGGATGGCCGAGCAATCACAGGGCCAGATTCCAGCCTATCCAGGGCGGGAGGGCACAGTAAAAGCCAGGAAACAACGCACTCACGGCTCTCGGCGGCACCATGGGGGTGGAATGGCGCCATTTCCGCATGTTGATTTAAGGCTACAGTAGCAGCCCGTTGGGACGCGCTGGGAGATGTTCCGAAGTCGTCGGCAGCGTGGTTCAACCCGTAACTCTAGGGATCCCACCCAGGAAACACCCCCAAGGAGGACGGTTGGGACGGGCTGTGCCAAGATGCCCAGAATTGTCCACCTTCATCAATCGTGACCTTGATTTTGGGACAGAGCTAAGATGTTCTAGATCTCCAGAGACCGTCTCATCTGCAGCAGTCACCGCCAGGTTTGTCGAGATTTGCGACAGATTGTCCAGAGATTTCGTTGCAAAGGGGGGGTGTCTGTCGATGATCCCTTGCATTGAAATCTGTACTAAGACATCAGTCACTCGGATCCGCTTGAAAAAGCACCTTATATGAGTCGCAAAATTCAAGCTTATGCAACAATTGGCAAGAAACCAGATGACAATACCAGGAACTTGGACTTCTTTGCGATTCTGGAGCGCAATAAGTGGGAGACAACATGTTGAAGTTGGTGCTTCAATGTCTGGATGTACAGTGTACCCGGGAACGTTCATTGTCCGGTGGACCCCCCCCCCCCCAGACCCCCCGTGCCCCATTGTGCAAAGTTGCGAACTCCCCGTCCTGCATGCACGGCACTCAACGACGTCATAGCGGAGTCCACGTTTCTGGCTCCTGTGGGCAGCAAGCGGCGCGCCCCTGTCTCAGCCGCTTCCAGGAAGACAAGCGCAGTCGAAAGTGTCAGTGCGTGACAGTATCTGCCAAGACCCAGCTTTGCCAAATCAATCGTGCACACTAGTCTTTATGGGGAAGTAATGATGCACATCACTGCCCCAAAGGGCAAAGCTTGGAGAATTCTCGATCTTATATCGGAAGGATTTCGGACGAGCATCGCCATGGAAAATGCCATCTCATCAAAAAAAAGACACGCAAGAGGGCATTCCGACGGGTCAACTGCATGCGATTCGGACGAGTTTGGCTGATGGATTAGGATCGGCCGGGCCGCACGTTGGACTTCCTTCGGACTTCCCATCGGGGACCACTCACTGTCTTTGTCCGTCTCCATCGCTCCGGAGTTGCGAATAACCTCAAAAGTCCCATCTCGGATCAGACGGAACGGGAAAGTTGAATGCCAAGAGATCCAAAGTTGGACACTTGAGAGATTTTGATAGACCCCCCTTCCTTGCGGATGTTCCGACTTCGTTTCTCGCCAGTGAACAACACCCACGGCCACCACCTCTCGCACTCGGTTGCATCCCGATGCCCCTGTGTGGCTCTGGCAGAGTGTCGCGCATAGAATCTCTACACTGCGTAAGGCGTCCACGGCAGCACGGCATAACACTATTGTCACACCCAAAAGAATAATCACACCTTCACTGTACTTCATGATAGGTATGACAGCGATACGAGAAGTCAGAAGTCAGAAAGAGGAACCGTTCGGCCCTGACCCCGTCTCCCCGTGTTCTCCTTCCCCAATCCCCCAGGCTTCCGTGCCGTGCGTGCCCCGCGTTACGCGGAGAGGTGGGAGATTGAGGAGGATTACGCCTTTCCGGTAGCCGCTTCAACCCCTCCTCCTCTACCAGGGTTACATCTCGGTGCCGGTCGATTGAAGATCTCAGAGGTCTAGATCAGTTTATTCGAGGGCTCGTGAGTGAGGGGTAAAATATCGATTTTCATGACAGGCGAGGGTAGGATAATAATAGCCAACTGATGCACCAAGGGATTCTTTGTGTTACTCGCACAGCGAGTGATGAGGGTGTCGTCAACGCCGACATTATGAGCACATGATGGGCTGATTGCGGCTACGTTGACGAGATAAGGCTATATAGTTGTCTAACAACTACATAGTGTTGAGAAGTTGCGGTGATGATGATTCAGAGAAGATGGTTCGAATCGCGTATACGTAGCAAGGGCAAGCATCAATA
Organism: Neurospora terricola FGSC 1889; assembly: GCA_009805285.1. Classification (NCBI taxonomy): domain Eukaryota; kingdom Fungi; phylum Ascomycota; class Sordariomycetes; order Sordariales; family Sordariaceae; genus Neurospora; species Neurospora terricola. The sequence goes on along the minus strand of RANZ01000055.1, from coordinate 100,620 downwards.
TGCTCTCTGTTTCAGAGACATATGGAAAATGAGAATGGGTAAAGTGTCATTCAATCAACTGACTACAAACATTACAACACCGGCGAGTCTAGCTTTCAGCGCGAGTCGACGATAGCCTCAAGTTGACTCTTTCGGTAATCACTGCACGACTCTCAGCTACAATAAAATCACCAGAGATCGCAACATGAAACGCTCGTCTTTTGAAACCAACCTGTGGGTCTCTCATTCACCTAAACCCAAGTCAAGGTGAGGCTCCTCTCAACAACACCACGAGTCATGTAAAATCTCCAGTTTGTCAACGCACTCGTGCCACTCATCCGGGTCATGCCGTCTACGCCCACAATAACAGCCACAGCCCTAAATCCACCACACTCGATAAAACACAAAACATCCACCACCACAACACAACCACACACTCTCATAACATGTAAAGGGTTACTCCCACCCAGAAAGGAGTAAAAGCACCTTCATAACCCAAGCAACCCCTACCCTTCTCTCAACAAACAGAGCAAAGAAGCTCTCCAGACATGGATCGGSTATGGTGTAGGGGTAACATCGTTGATTCTCACCTAAAGAGTGACTGCTTTTCTCAACAGCCCCGGGTTCGACTCCCGGTATCCGAGTGATAAAACGATATTGGTTCTTGACGATCCTGGAGGGTTCTGTGCTCTGATTTTTTTTGGACTTTTCTCTTTCTGTTGTTGATAATCAGGCTTTGGCGTGTCATGATATCTCCCAGCTATATGTTGTTTTTTTTGCTTCTTGTCGGCTGCTGTTGTTTGTGAACTGGTACATCTCGTAGTTTTGAAGCTCTCTTGAGTGATGAACTCTACATACAGTCTTATCACGGGCCGGGTGCACTATGACCAGGTCAGAGAAACTACCAAAAGGTAGACGATGTTCTGCTTGCTAGCAGAACTCGGATGTGCACACTATAAACCGGCAATGTTCCGTGCCTTGAATGTTTATAGGCGATTTTATGACCGAGTGGCTCCTACAGGTAGACATCATTTCTTAACTACCATCACAGGCCAAGCAGTCTCTTGGCGACTGTCGAGAAACAAAAGATTGGGGTGATTCAAACTCCTCTGGGGGACGCTTCTGCCTTTTTCGATTATCCTCCATGGAGTAAAGAAGAGAGAAGTAAAGAGATAAGTGAAGAGATAAGTGAAGAGATAAGTGAAGAGATAAGTGAAGAGATAAGTGAAGAGATAAGTGAAGAGATAAGTGAAGAGATACCGGAGAAAGACTAAAGAGAGACTAAAGAGAGACTGAAGAGAGATTGAAGAGAGAACCGAATCCTGTTATTATTTAATTCTCCATCACCGGATGTTCCCTTGTTTGCATGATGTCCGTCAAGACAAAGGGCGAGAAGGGACACTCATGACTGTACGGACCATTCTTTGTTGTGCAGTTAGAGCTCGACCACATCTTTGAACCGGAGAACTGGGACAATCCGAAACTATTTTCTCTAGTTACCTGTTTCTTGTTTGCTTTGCCACTGTCGCCATCTGGCAAGATCTCATTCAGATACTCGGAGGTAGACAGGCCTGACGAAAACGGTTTGGCTTGCCTCTCCTTCGTCTACCAGTATAGATTACTTGCTTGATGTTTCGAGCATCTTCCCATGAGCTCTTAATTGGCCCTGTCTCGAGTCTACTGCAGATATGTTGTATGCCAAGTAACCCTTTCATTGTATGTTGGGTCTTTTCGAAAGTAGGAGCTCCATTTTCGTTCTAGTTGTCATGTCAGTTCATGTTTCATGTTGGAACTCAAGAGACTCGATGACCTCGTTTATGTTGGAGCCTTTCTTGAGTACCGTTGGCAGATCATGAACGCAGTGAAGTCCTTCTCGCGAAAATCCATTTGCTCAAGGAGCGAGGAGGGACACTTACATCGATCAACGTCGCCATGTAGACACCCGAGCGCTGTTTCCCCATGTTATTAAGTGCCAGCTGTGAGCAGGAAATGTAAGCATATATCATGATAATATCTACGCTATGGGTATCTGGAAGTCCTCTGCAAGCCAGCCAGCCTATTCGTTCCTGGCAAAAGTCATACTCCGCTAATAAACATTAGTCGCTTCCGTTATATGCTCTCCGGTCCCTAATATGTAACAGCTCCAACAAAGCGAAGCTCATGAGGCTGTCTCGCTACCGAGCGTGCAGCACAACGCGAAAGAGAAGCGCTCTTTTGGCAACTATCACCCCCGCAAAGGGAAGAGTGGCGACACACTATCCAGCTATTGAGGCACAAATTCTAGTGGCAGTGGCCACTTATCCTCGAGGTTCAAAAACCATAGAAGGGGCCACAAAATGAAAAGAGCGATGCGATGTGCGAACGGAGGATGGCGAGCATACAAGAAGTAGCAGCCCCAGATTGCGATGTGATGTGGGTTCCAATTATCCACTCCTATTACTTCCCCCCTAACGTCCGTAAGGTCATCCTATAGTCTGATATAGAGGTCCAAGCAGTCGATCCGCCACTCCCTCCTCCCCAGAAGACTCCTCAACCACTCCAGTCCCAATCCCGTCCACTCCACCCTCGTCCTGGCCGCCTTGTCCATCGCGGCCGTCGCCAGCGTGCCGACCGTCGTGTTGAACATGTCGAGAACCACCGCCGCTGTGCTGTTTGGACTTTCCACCATGGCTGCTGTGCCGGTGCCATTATTCGTAGGAGCGTAGATATGTGTAGTCGTCGGGTTCGGTTCCTTCGGTTGAAACCAGTTGCTGCTGACGTCGAAGAAGCACCGGTCGGACCAGTTACACGACGTCAGGAAGAGGATGACGAGCAGGAAGGAGCAGTATATGCATGGTCGGTTGAGGAAGTATGTGCAGATGAAGAAGACGAGGATGAAGGCGGGCGACGCGTTGGTCGGTATGAAGAGCAGTGGAAGCCAACTAAGGTTCAGAATCGTTGTTAGCTTTCACTCCTTCCATTCCATCATCTCCCAGACTGTAAAGATTTTGCGCCTGGCTTGGGACAGTAGACTTTAACGAACCTCCGAAGGCAGAACATTGTCTGCTTATGAGTTTGTTGCACAAAGGCAACTGGACGGGTAGTGTTACTGTCCGAATGTGGGGAAACGAATGAACGTGTCCTTCCTGGCTAGAATCACCCGAGAGACGGACGGCGCGAACGGAGATCAAGGGACAGCGCCGCTCGGGTTGTTCGCCGTACTAGCGTATGTGGGATTGGTAAACCGCCGGGGATATCGAATCGGACTCGAGAAGAACGAGCGTGTGCACACGGTGGTAGATTCGAGGCCCGGATTGGAGATGGTATGTACCTCGACGAAAAGGAGGATTAGGTTCTTGAGCAGACCCGAGCGAGTAATCTGCGGTGTTGCACACTCTTCCCGGCTTCAACGTGGCGGGCTGGTTCGTGGGACCTGAAGGATGTTCAAAGTTTGCTTGTTCCTCGTCAAAGAGTGGAAAAGTTGGCGATTCCGTCACCGTTTGAAATTCGATTCGCCAGGCGCAAAGCAAGCAGGAGGGTCTGGGGACTGGCGGATAAAGAACACGGAAGCTCTATTGACAGCGTAATTGCACGGCGACAGGCAGAGCGCGGAAGCGCGATAATCGCGAGGGAAGAATAATGTCTGTTTTTGTTTAGTTTTCGGGGTCCTTCAAAGGAACCTTGACGCGGCGGACGGGACGATCTGCTGGACGAGCTTGCAAGTGTCACTTGCGCAATTCCCTTGTCAGGTCGGAAATCGGGAATGACGCTGGGGCCGGGGACCGTTCGGTGGGGCGTTGCAAGTGGCTGCCCCTGCGATTTTTCAGTTCAGTTGCATTCCATTTGCCGTGGCTGCAATTCCCATGACGCCGGGGTCGAGCTTGAGATCCCTTCTTGCTTACATAAGCCACGTGGTTAAGTGCCGACGACCGTCCATCTTTGCCATCAATCATCAAGCAGAATGATGAGCTTGGATTGAGATTGAGAAGAATAGAGTAGAGACTACTCATGTGCTCAGAGATGAAGTTGCGTCTCATCTAAACTTCCATGTCTGATATATGAAGACATCTTGAGCAGTTGGTTAGGTACTGCCAGTCCACCTCCGGCTAGCATCTGTGAACCAAGGACTCAAGCCCCTCACTCTGCCTTTCAGGGCATTTGTCATGCCAGAGGAGAGCTCCTTCAATCACGAAGGATAGTTCACGGATACCAGTCCAAAGTCAACGAGTAGATAGATATCGAGTTGGCTCTGGACAAGAACGAGGTTGCACTTTAACAGGACCGAGCCAGCTTGCCATGAGACGCTAAATACCGGTACCGTTCAACCGGTGCGATCCATTCAGTAGTCAGCCCTGTTCTGTTGTCGTTGACTGCAGTCAGAGTTCGACTTTGATATCACCAACAGCCTCATAGGCTGGCAAATGCGGCATTATCATGTCACACCCACGACAGATCCGAAGTGCAGAGGCAGAAACGGAATCTGTTTGGATGCCGTCGTGATGCACATGTCTTCCCCACGCCGCGCTAGGTGTTGAGGTGCATGTGCAGGTCAGATTCGGAACATCCAATGCTCAACGTCGACTGGGTGTGAAGGCCGGACCCGTGGATGTGAAGGCCGGCGTTGGCTACGTGGACATGTGTCGACAGCAGAGAGTGGCACGGACCATCATGGCCATTATTGGCTGAACACCATGCCCCAGACGGCAGGAGGCCCAATGGATCGTCGTCAACTTGTTCCAGCCTCGAGAAGCGTTGGACATTGGATGCCCAGACGGCCTGGCTGTGATGATTTTCTGGTTGTCACATCCGCCTAACCGTTGGCCTCACAACTGTCGGTGTCAACTGTCAAGGTCCCATGTAGGTCTGGCCCAGATCTGAAAGAAGTGAACCTGAAGAGCAGACGGGAGCCAACTGGCAGAAGGCAAAATCGAAAAAAAAGTGGAAAAAGTGAAGCAGTGGTGAATGTGTGTTCCAGTTCTGGCAAACGGACGGGTGCAAATCCAACCAATCTGAGGGCCTGAGGCTGGGCTGGGGGCAATCTCTGCGCTGGGGCAGCTTCCTCAGGTTCCGTCATTTTCAAGGCTCTGGGTCCTTTTTTGTCCGCAACTGCAGTGGCTGCAGCTTCCACTTTCTCTCCTCTCCTCCCCCGCTAACCCGCCAACCCGCCAAACACCGGCAGAACCAAACAAAACGAACTGGCCCATCAACTCCCGACCCTCTCGCCCTCTTCTCACCTCTTCCTCCTTTCCTCTCCTCACCCAACGTCGTCAACTTCTCGCGCGAATGCATCACACTGGCCATTGTCAGTTTCTTTGCGCGTGCGACTTTTGACCTTTGCAGCAGACTGGAGCTGAGAAATCAAGCAGCTAATTAGATACGTGAGTGGTCCTGTCCCGACTCCCGCTCGCTGTATTTTCGCGCTCGCGCTCTCTGTTTGGCCCTCGGAACACGCTGCAGTTGGTGGCAGGTGTCGTGGGCTAACCCTGAGCCTCAGCTTTGAGCCCGACCGAGCTTGGTGAAGCTTCTCCGGTTCCCGTTCACTTGTCTAACCCTCGCTCCTCAAAACAGCGTCATTGATTTTTGAGAGTCCCAGCTGGAGCTGAGGTCCCCTCCTCCCACCAACATCGACCAACCCAGTCACAACCCCCCTCGCCACGTTTGGTTTAGGTAATTCGACAAACGAAAGCCAACAGAGCCTACCATAACCGACGACAGACAAAAAGTGGTCACTGCACGAGCGCCGTCCATCGCACAGCCCAACCGCCGCTCTCGGTGCCCTCCCCCCTCGTCGCCGTCACTGTCCGTCATCAGTGACATCGCTTCAACCCCCTCGACGTCCCGAACCTTCCATTTCTCTGCCACTGCCACTGCCGGAAGGCGGCTTGCGGTAGAAAATCGAAAGACCACCTTTGCGTGTTTGTTGTCTGGATACCAAGTTGTGTCGACAGTCAGAAACGGCCGTTCCTCATGATGCCCAACAACTTCAACATGCCCGGTGGCAACGTTTCGGGCGACGGTGAATCCGACCGCGCTGCCGCGTCCCAGTTGCTTTTGGCTCAGCTTCGTCGCCAACAGTCCTCCACCAGCCCTAATCCGGCTGCTGGACCTAATGGCTCGAACCAGTATGGCCAACATGCTTACCACGGACACCACGGCCACGGCCACGTCCACAATCTCCCCCAGGGCGGCCAGTCCTACTATGGGCCTGACTCTCCCGGTCTGACCGGTAGCTTCCAGAACGCCTTGGACTCCGCCGCGTTCCTCCCTGAAGCCCCGACGCCGCCTATCCACGCATTCAATAACTCCCAGTTCCCACCCGGACTGATGCAGCCAATTGGTGCCGGCCGCGGCCTCCCTCCTGCTGGCGAGAATCGGACCGCTCAGTTGTTGAACCTTCTCAAGTTTAACGGACCGGGCTCTTCCTCTAACCAGAACCAGCCGCAGTTCTCACAGGAAGCTCAGCCAAGCTATAATGTTCCGCCTCCTATTCTTCACGCGCCCGCGCCGAGCGGTTCTGATCCTAGTGGGCTTCTTGCTGCTTTGATGCGTGGTGCGCACCCCGAACAGCCCAAGGCCGAAGCCGCGCCTGCTTCCTCTTCGTCCTGGAATCAGCCCGCTCCTCCCTCCAACACTCAGCAATATCTGCTGAATCTGTTGAGCAAGCCGAAGCCAAGCCAGAACGATACGAGCGAGATTGTCGAATCCAGTCTTCTCACGCCTCCGCCGGCCGAGGACGACTCAAAAGATGCCGGCAAATCTGCTGATATGACCCTCCTCGGAACCGTGCCGTCAAGATCCGAGTTCGATTTCGAGCCTCAGGGTCTGGAATCTACGCCCCCCAAGTTCAGCTCGACCCCGCAGTCGCAGCATTCGCAACCCGCGTCCGCCGCTCGAGCGGGGATATTCGGATTCTCTGGTCAGCATGACGATCACTCGGTCAGTTCCCCTAGCCAGAGGACTCCCAAGTCGTCTGCTGGTTCTGCCATGGATCCCAATGCCAGTCGCCCCCCGGCAGCACCTGCTATCCAGATTCTGCGGAAGCCTGACCGCCATGATCCCAAGCGGCCTTTAAGCGACCATAGCTCCACAGGCAGCCCCGACCACACGAGACGGAAGCTGGAACATGTATCGTCTCCTCATGGGTCTACGGGCGCGCCTCGAGTCGCTCCCAACATCATCACCGTTTCCCCAGGCTCAGAGGCCAAGGTTGAACTTGGCCAAGACCACGTGGAAGGTGAAAAGAAGAAGGAGAGTGTTGCTGAAGCTGTCGTCGGGCTTGCTGAGCAGGCCGACAGAGAAGCTCAAGAGGCGCTGGCTCGTGCTGAGGAAGAGAGCGCTCAGGCTGAAATCGCTCAGGACCTCGAGCAGATGATGAGCGCCGAGACCGACGAGGAATTTGCCAGATCTGCCCAAATTGCCGCTCAAGCCATCCAGAAACAGCTTGAGAAGAACGAGAACAAGGATGTTCTCGAGTCTGCTCTCGATGCCGAAGTGGCCAAGGAAGTCAGAGATATTGTGGACGAGGCAGCTCAAGCCGCTCAGGGCCCGGTTGCGGACAGCTGGGAGAGTGCCGAAGCCGACGAGATTGTCGTGATTGAGGAGACAGCGGCACCTATCAAGGTGTACAACTTCCCCTTGAAACCCTGGATCACTATCAGTGTCCAGGAGACGGATGAAGTGCGCCCTGTCTTCCGCGAAGAAGCGATTTTGGACATTGCTAGGCTCAAGAAGGACTTCGACCAAATCGATCGGAATCTTGTCTCGGCGTCAGAGAGCTACATGGCCTATGGTATGTCCAAGGCTGGTGGCCTTCGGGTGATTCGTCAGGAGGACGGTAAGGACGCTAAGCTCTTCACGGACACTAAGGATAGAATCTTTAATGTGGCCATCTCGTCGTCTGCCTCGAACCAGCACCCCAAGGAAGCCATCATTGGTACCGGTGTGAGCGGCACAGTCTACTGGGTCCAGCTCAAGAACGGTGACCGGGATCATCTGGAGGACGCTCATCCGGAGCAATACGGTTTCGCCCTGCCCCCTCTGTCGACACAAGAGGGCGGCGATGCCCCCGGCGGAGTTCTCAAGACTAGAGCTCGTCCTTCATCTATGCATCCCGACTACTTTGCCGTTGGCCGCGGAAAATCCATCAATATCATTTGGCCCTCGTTCATCTTCGAAAACAATCTTTTCAAGAACGCCCATGATCGTGTTGTCGACACCGAGAGACTCTTTAAGCAATGTTCTCTCAAGATCAACACTGGCAAGGCCGGGAAGGATTTCACCTTCAGCCAGGATGACACACTGATGGTCACGTTGGACAAGTCGGGCCGAGTTAAGTTCTGGGATGTCCGCGACTTGACCGCTGTCAAGGAAGGCTCCGATCCCCTGAACCCAATGCCTACCCACACCTCTTTGGAAATCAAGGATCCTTTGATGACTTTGACCACTACCCCAGAGGGCGAGAAGGCCTGGCCTACGTCCGTCCTGTTGTTGGATAAGTACCGCCCGTACCAGAAGCGCGCTGCCTTGCGGTATATGATCGTGGGCATGAAGCAGAACCACACCCTTCAGCTGTGGGATCTTGCCCTGGGCAAGGCTGTGCAAGAGTTCAACTTCCCCCACAACAAGGAGTCCGACGCCGTCTGCAGTGTCATGTATCATGCTCGCTCAAGCATGATTGTTGTCGGTCACCCTACACGCAACTCGATCTACTTCCTTCATCTCTCCGCCCCTAAGTATGGTCTTAAGAACCTCTCACAGGTGGATTACATTCAGAGACTTGTTGCACAGGATCCTTCGATTCCGCAGCCCGAAGCTACTGCCGTTATTAGTGGTATCCGGGAGTATTCTTTTGCCAACAAAGGTGTGCTGCGGAGTCTCGGAATTCTTGGAAACCCCGCAGGTTCTACTGATGGCGATGAAGCGAACCTCTTCGAGCTGTATGCTATGCACTCCAAGGGTGTCACCTGTGTCTTTATCAAGAACGGTGAGCTTGGCTGGTCCAAGGATAACAAGGTCATCTGCCCAGCCGATGCTGAAAAGGTTGGCTTGGTCAAGATTTCCAAGTTGGTTGCTCCTGTGCAGCCAGTAGAGGTTCCACAGGCCCCGGCTCCGGCCGAGACAAGCGCGCCGCCCCAAATTCGCATCGCCACGCGCCCCAACAAGGAGATTCTACAGAAGACGCCGTCATCCCAGGGTGATGACAAGAAGGGAGTTGATTCTGTCTCGACTGTCAAGCCTGATCGCAAGGAAGATACCGAAACTCCCGTTCAAAACAACAATCAGCCGGAGCGGGCAGAGAAGAAGGGCCGCAAGAAGAAGGCTGCTGCTGCTGCGGCGGCCGCCGCCGCCGCTGCTGGCGAGTCCGCTGTCAATGGCCAGGCAGAGCAACAAACCCCGATACTTGGCCGCACTTCATCTCAAGTCAAGGTCAGATCTGCTAGAAATGCTGATTCTTCTGCTCTCAACCTCGCCAGCCAACTTTCCGACCTCTCCCTGAATGGTTCTGGTATCTCGCAGGAACAGCTCAATACAGCCATCGCCGATATGGAGTCGCGCATCTCGAACAACATGAACAACATGCCAGGACGTATGTCCAGTGTTTTCGAGTCATCCTGCAACGACATGTTCAAGCGGCAGCGCGAACAGCTGCATGGTTGGCTGCAGGATTGGGTGCGCAATTTCATGGATAATCGTGATGACCTCTTCCTCAAGAACCAGTCAGCTGTCCTTAAAGTTGTAGCGGACGTTCTTAACGACAACACCGAAACTGTTCTTAAACATCTCATCGTCGATCAGGTCAACAACGCCGTTGTTCCCGCCATCCGTTCCACCATCGAAAAGGTAGCGAAGGATCAGGTCGACTCTAGCCTGAACAAGCAACTGCCCGCGATGCAGAAGGAGATCGAGAAGAGACTCCCCTCTCTGCTTACACAGTCGCTCCAAAAGGCTGACGTCACGCCGAGTTTGGTGGACAAGCTCGCGGATCAGGTTCTCCAAAAGGTGGCCATCCGGTTGGACGTTAATATCGCCAACCAGTTTGCGAAGTCGTTCAGCGAGCAGCTGCCTGTCTTGTCAAAGCGTGTAGCCGAAGACGTTCACCAACGTATCGCAGGAGATATCAGCACACGGATGGGCGAGACCATTGCGCGGTTTGAGGAGCGGAAGCGAGACGATGACGCGAAGCTCGATCGCCTCATTGCTCAAAACACCGAGCTATCCACTGCGCTTGCAGCTCTGGCAGCGTCCCAGGTTCATATGCAAAAGGAGTTCAGCGCCCTGAAGCAACAGCTTCATGAGCAGAACCGTGATCGCGACTTTGGCGTTCCGGAGCCTACGCATAGTCACACGCATTCTCGTGCCAGTGGCAGCGTTAGCTCGCACCAGCAGGCTGGCGGACCCTCTCGCGATTTGGTCACCTATGCGCCGCCCCAGGCTCACCAGCACCAACACACCCAGTCCATTCATAGCATGGCTCCACACCAGCAGCAGCAGTTCGTGAATCAAGAGCAACATGTGCTTTTCTCTCCTACTCCCCGCGAGAATCGCGAGAAGATGGAGCTCAACAACACGCTGGAAACTATCGATCGTTTCATGAGCGCAGGCCAGTACGACCAGGCAGTTATGCGCTGGCTGCAGGCTGAGGACAAGAGCGAGGAGGTGTTCCAGCAGGTCATTTCCAAGTATGACCCCCGTTGTCTCTCCGGTCTGGCGCCCATCTTCCTTCTTTCCGTGGGAGCCAGCATCGTCAGCAATCTTTCCCGGAGAAGCCCTAAGATTCAAACCAAGATTGCTATGGTCGAAACAATCGTTTACGCCATGGCACAAGCCCTTCCCCACTTGGTAAGTGTTTCTACAACCCAGTGAACTGTGCTCCTGCCTTTATCTTTGATTGCTAACAGTCCGTTCTCTTACAGGAAGATCAAGTTGTCGAGGCCGTCCCGAAGGTCATGTCTCTGATCCAGGCTAAGGTGGAGGAGCTCTTGCTCGCTATTAGCCGCGAGAGCCCTCACGATGCCTCTCTGAAGACCTTGTCCAACATTGCTCACCTTGCTGGACGTGTCGGCGAAAGTTGCCAGCCTTCGCGCCAGTCTCTGGGTCATCCCGGTGCGCCTTACTAAAGACACTCGCTGGTAGAACTTGCTTTGAGGAGGGGGTGGTAGACGGTTCGAGGAGGCTTTTCCCTTTGCTATCTTGATACCCAGCTTTTTATTCCTCTCTCGGTCACGGTTTTACGGATGGGCTTGGAGCACTAGGTCGGTGCAACATTTGTCCGAGGAGATAGACTGGGTGGATTCATGATTCAGCGAGCATGATGGTAGTTTGCTAGTTATTGTTTATTTGCGTTCTCAACTTGTTATTAAGTCTTGTAGCATGGTATCTGGGCAGATGACAGCGAAAAGTTTTGAGCGAATGGGTCGAAGAGGTGGCTTTTGTAACGTTGTCCGAGCGGCCACGATTGTGTGGGTTACGTGGGCTTGCTTGGTGGTTCTAAGCATAATCAGATTTGCATGTCGTCGAAGTAGCTTGTATGATATATCTTATTGCTGAGTAGATGCAACATAATCCAAAAGAAAGACACGAGTACAAGATAGAGTTTTGTTGATCCATCGTACCCTTGGTTGACAACCCGATATCGCGCTGTGATGTGGTGATGGTCTTGGTTGCTCGAGCAATGCTGCGATGGTGATGCCGTGAGAACTTGTAATGTAGGATCTCATTCATAAGGTCAAGTCTGATGAATACCAAGCACATACGACCATAGATGGTAGAAAACTCGGGATCCCGTCCGCTCTCCCATAGATAAGCTACCAATCGCCTGACTAGTAGTTGGGTCGGTGACGACCAGCGAATCCCAGGTGTTGTATGTTTTTTTTTTTTTCTTTTTTTTTGTTGATTGTTTTTTTGGGTCATCGTTGACGACGACCCGGTGTCCCGTCCCGGACTTGTAAATGGCTTTTTATTTCCTGTCTCCTTTTCCTCCCCTTTCAGTGTTAAAAGACTCCTCAAGAGGGGTTGGTAACCGTCATTTGTGACCAAGTGCGGTTGAAGTGCGGTTGAACTTTCAGGGGTCATTGCCCCTTTCTGGTTATGCAAATTTATGCCATAACTATCCAAGAGTTGTGCACTGACTATCCCGTGGTTATACCTGAATTATGCCCACTAGTACACCTTGTGCACCCGGAGATGTGGGTCCCCGGCAGCTCTCCGTGCCGGCATGGTCCGGAACGGTAGTGTTGCTTTCGCTTGAACGGGCCAGCCAACGACAACGAGGAAGACGGGCCACAGAATTTGGGATCGGCGGTATGCATGGGGTTGCGGTCACTGCGGTGTAGCTTGGCGAGAGGGAGGTGTCTCAGATTGTTATGGCAGATATGGAAGATGCTGGGAGAAGGGATGTCCGAAGCAGTCACTCAGCTTTGGAGTCTTCGTCAGACGGCAGAACTTGAAAAGAAGTGATGGTTGGTACAGAGTAGGTATGTGCTTTGCCTGTTAGAAGGATTGTGAATAACGATTGATAGAATAGGGGTAGAGTTGGTGTTTTTGTACAGGACACACCGCAAGCGAGATAAATCGAGGTTGACGATGCATGCTCGAGTCAAGCAAGCATCAACCACCCCATCCATAATTAGAATGGAAAGAGCCGCGCCGAGAAGCTACTTCCTCCAACCCGGGCCGTTGCATTAGCATCAACGTTCCTACTTCGTATCCCTGATTCCTGGAAAAACCCCGCCATTTCCTTTACTGACGTGTCGGTAAGGAGCCGGCAAGGGGCTCGTCCGTCTGGGGTTCCAGAATCTCGAAGTGTTATACAGCGATCTTCATATCCCGTTGAGGCTTGGGGGCTTTGTGCAAGAGACGGTCATGTTATCAATATAGCAAGGATGTTGTGCCGTTTCATAAACGAGTTGTGAAAATGGATAAAGTTGGGGAGGGGACACAAAGCTTCCGGTTTTATGTCACCCAGATGTACTGGTAGGACGTATAAAGATCTCGACTGTCCTCGACTGCTTGTGTTTTGAACACTCGCTCTCACCTCTTACCTTACCAAATTCATCAAGGGCATTATAATACCACCACAGTCTCGAGGGAACACCAACACAGCAACCATGGCCAACCCCTCGGCCACACCCAGCTCCATCCCCTCGTGGATGGAGCGGTTCGACATCAAGTCCATCACTGACYCCTCAGCGAAGCCCTTCCCTTACCTTGTCACGGCTTTTCTCTTGGCCGTCCTCGTGTACTCCCTCCAAGGACCGAGATACCCGAAGAACATCAAGCACCTGAACCCCAGGGGTCCCCTCGAGTTTAGCGACACGAGACCGAAGAAGGAGTTCGTGGCTGGCTCTCGGGAGATGATTGCGAACTGGTTCAAGGCCAACCCCGACAAGCCTTGCCGTGTCATCAGCGACTTTGGTGAGGTCACATTGTTGCCGCCACGTTTTGCCAATGAGATCAAGAGTGACGATCGGTTGAGCTTTTCGAAGTGGACTTATAAGGTTTGTTACCCCTTCGATCCGTGGTGAGCTGTAAAATGGGGACTGAGGCTGACAAGAAGAACTAGGCCTTCCATGCGCATCTCCCTGGTTTTGAAGGGTTCCGTGAGGGTAGCCGGGATTCGCACATTGTCCAAGAGGTTATCATGAGGGACCTTACCAAGTACCTGAGTATGTCAAACCCTTGCCTTGACCGAGACAAAGCGACGAAGCTGACAAACGATGACAGACAAGGTCACCGAGCCCCTCGCCCAGGAAACTTCTTTAGCGATTGAGGACATCCTCCCCAAGCCAGCCAACGGCGAGTGGTCCACCATCAACATCCGCTCAAAGATCCTCCCCATCATCGCCCGCATCTCTTCCCGCGTCTTCCTCGGCGAGGAACTCTGCCGCAACGAGGAATGGCTCAAGGTTACCCAGCAGTACGCAATGGACGGCTTCCGCGCCGCCGAAGAGCTTCGTCTCTGGCCCGCCGCCCTCCGCCCTATCGTCCACTGGTTCCTCCCCTCTTGCCAGCGCGCCCGCGCCCACGTCCGCGTAGCCCGCACCATCATCGACCCGGTCCTCAAAAAGAGACGTCAAGAAAAGGCAGCCAACGGCGGCAAAGCTGAGCACGACGACGCGATTGAGTGGTTCGAGCGGACGGCCAAGGGCAAGTACTACGACCCAGCAGTTGCGCAGCTGGTCATGTCCCTGGTGGCCATCCACACCACCTCCGACTTGACCTGCCAGGTAATGACCAACCTGATGCAAAACCCCGAATACATGGCCCCCCTGCGCGAGGAGATGATGCAGGTCCTCAGCGAAGGCGGGTGGAAGAAGACGTCGCTGTACAACATGAAACTGCTCGACAGCGTCATCAAGGAGTCTCAACGTCTCAAGCCCATCGCCATGGCCTCGATGCGTCGCTACGTCGACAAAGACGTGACTTTGTCAGACGGCACCTTCACCCCCAAGGGCGGCATCGTGGCCGTCTCGGCGCACAACATGTGGAACTCGGAAGTGTACGACCAGCCGGACAAGTGGGACGGCAGACGGTTTTTGAGGATGCGCGAGACGCCCGGAGCGGGCAAGGAGAACGTGGCGCAGCTGGTGAGCACGGGGCCGGACCACTTGGGATTCGGACACGGACAGCACGCGTGTCCCGGACGGTTCTTTGCGGCGAATGAGGTCAAGATTGCCGTGATTTATCTGCTGCTGAATTACGAGTGGAGGCTGCCGGAGGGGTCTGACCCCAAGGTGAGGACGTTTGGGTTCTCGATGGGGGTGGATCCGTTTTTGAAGGTTGAGTATAAGGGCAGGGAGGCGGAGATTGAGCTTTGAGTATATTGTAGCTAGGAGTAGCTAGGCTATCGTCAGTAGTAGTTTGGCGAATTCGGAGTCATTATGGACCTCGTGGGCCATTTGTGGTTCTTGTGTTAGTGATGGTGATGCACTTGAGGTTTGATGGACCCGTCCAAGAGAGTGGGTAGGTATTGGTATTTCAGGCCTTACAGACAAAGACCATCACACACCCACGGTATCGATACCGGTGGCTGTTCATCTGAAACAGCCGCGATACTAGACGTTGATTGGCTGGTGGTAGCATGACGTCACAGGCACACCTGGTCAAAGACAGGGAAATTGGGACTTGTTTGGGGACGATGCCTGTCCGCAACAAAACCCAGCCCCTGGTTTGGATCTTGTCTGTGACCTTGGTTGGCATGGACCCATCCCTTGGGCTGGCCATGTGGTGACGGTATTCTGGATCTTGTGCTAATGATTTGCATGCTACCTACCTATATGTTGGAATTTTATCTGTCATTACTCCAGACTGTTCTCTTTGTCGCGTTCAGTTGTGTGTCTGTCTGTTTCGTGTCTCGGGCTCCTGCTCTGTCAAGGCCCTTACTCAGTCAGGTTCGAAGGAAGGAACAAACAAACCGAGCAACGGGAACAGGCAGCCCTTCTCCAACCCCCTCCTTCCTTTCTCGAGCCTTCTCCAATTTTCCCTCTCCTCGTTTGGACAAAGACGGACCACTGCTACACGGCACGAGACACATCGTCACGACACTGGGATAGCAGGCGCTATCGGGTGCAATGCAGCAACCACAGAATGGAGGAAATCAGGGGCATGCCAGCCAAGGTGAATACTTTACAGCCGAAGATGTTCGACGGACGAGCACAACATCGACTCGACTCCCATCGTTGCTCGAACTAGCAGAGTCACCGCAGCCACCTGCACGCCCGGCAGCAGCAGACATACCACCACCAACAGCTCTTAGTCCCATCAACGAGCGGCCGCCTGCACTCCATCCCCAGCAACAGATTCAACCTCAACCATCACCGCAACCACAAGTTCAGCCTCGTCAACCATCTCAACAGCCCGATCTTGTGCCTCACCGTCCTGCCCCCCCTCCTCCCACACAACAAAGTCAAGCTCGAAACGTTCCATTCCAGCCCACTCGTCAAGAATCCGCAATCCGTCTTCGAAGACTACGCGCTCCATCCGAGAGCTCGAGATTAGGTCAGCCCCAAGATGCCCCGGCACCTGTAGCGACAACAGGTCGACGTCGTTCCAGCTCAGAACCCCAGCGGCCGGTTAGCTCCAGAAACTGGGCTGATGATCAACCTATCATGCACAAATCGACACCCTTAGTTCCTGATCATGTTGGAGGAGAGGTGCCGCAGCCACCAGCTGCTCATCTGTCTCCCGTCAATGAAGATGTTCTGGCCCAGCCATCTATCAATGTTGAGCCAAAACACCCAGGTTTGCGCCACCAGGGCACCTTTCGGAACCTCCTGCCACGTCGTCGCCGTGCAGAAAACCAGGTCAGCTCTGAGGATGCTCAGGCACAGGCAGAACAGGACATATACGACTCGCGTATTGTAGACTTTCTGGATGTTATTGGTATGTAACACTTCCTTTACTCCTCACTCTTCACGACGCTAACTACTCTATAACATAGACCCAGAAGTTGCCACGCTGTCGTCCATTACCAACGTCCAAAACTCTCTCTTCGTTCCTTCCCTGGGTAGATTCGTCAACCGAAGACCGACATATGATCTCTCCCAGCTACCAGTTCTACCGCCCCACTTGCCCGGCACCTATCCCGCTTCCCAGGAGGATGTTCGTACTATACGAACGACCACAACCACAGGCGAGGGTGGAGTAGAAGACGAGAGCCCGGATCAGCGTCCAATTCCACCTCACGTCCACAGTTTCTCGAGCGTCCTGACTGCTCCTCAGTATGCCATCCTGCCCAAGGATGCTACTCTGGAGGGATGGCGCGAGGAAGACATCCGAATGCTCAACGACTATGTCCGACATATGCTCCACTCAAAGCGTTCCAAGTTCAAGCAGCGCATGAAGGCCTTTGGAAAGTACGTCAGGCGGCCGCTGGGCTTCCTTGTTACCCTCTATGCCGTTTTGATCACTCTGTTTGGTCTTGCTTGGGTTCTTTTCCTTATCGGCTGGATCTACGTCGGCGACAAACAGCTGTACACCATCAACGTCATTGACAATGTCCTTGTTGCTTTGTTTGCTATTGTCGGTGATGGTCTTGCTCCTTTCCGGGCGGTCGACACATACCACATGATCTTTGTGGCTCGCTATCGTAAGTGTTTGCCATTCCGTCAAAATCTAGCTTAATGCTGACTTTCATCCAGACCTCAAAACCATCAAGCTTCGCAAAAAGTTGTTGGTCCCTTTGAAGGATCCCAATGACGTGCCTCTTCAAACCCAAGCCGCCCTCGAACAAGCAGACATTGAGCGCGCCCCCGTAGACCCTCACATGACAGAGGTCCGACATGACGACGACTTCATCCCTGTCCTCTCCGAGAAATCACAAGCCAGATTCATCCACCATCAAAAGAAGCTGGCCAAGTCACACACCTTTTACAAGCCTCACGAAACGGGAACCCACCATGCCTTCCCTATCGGCTTGCTCATTGCCATTGTTTGCTTGCTGGATTTGCACAGTTGTCTCCAGATCACTCTCGGTTCTTATACCTGGTCCACGGATTACCACACTAGAAAGAGTGCAGTGACCACCGCTGTCCTTTGCTGCTCCATTGCTGCCAACTGTACTGCCGGTTTGCTCATTACCATCGGCGATAGGCGTACTCGCAAGAAGGATGTCTTGGAGCGACTACTGAAGCAGGAGCTCACGGCTGAAGTGATGCACAAAATGGAGAAGGAACGGGAGAAGAAGGCCAAGCAAGAGGCTGGAGAGCCCATTGGCATTATGCAACCAGCGTTGACGTTGACGAAGAAATTCAGGAACAGCGAAGATCACGGAGTCAGAAAGAGCATGGACCATGGCACTAGCAAGGCCAGCAGTTCAGAAAGCTCGCGTACAGACAGGAAGGAGACAGCAGGTCGGTTCAACCCTACCGTATCAGCGCCTCCGATTCAGGACCAAGAGAAGCAGGGAGCTCAGAACGGCACTGCGTAATATGGGAGGTTAAAGGAGTTTTGTTTTGGTTTGTTTTGTTTGAAAGGGGTCATGGGATACAACCAGGGAGATAAAAACATGGGCGGCTCTCTGGATACCGTTTCTGTTTATTTTGTCTTTCTCTTTATTTTCTGTCTAATACCCTGTATATGGCTTCCCTTCTGTCTACATCCCATCCCATCGCATCCAACAAGCAAGCGAGCCAGCATGCTTTCTCTGTAGCCTTCTCTATATGTCTCTCCAATTCACGTCTTCTACCGACATCTGCTTCGCTTCATTAACTCCTTGAACTCCTGTGTGATTAATCGTTAGCAACCCATCCATTCCCCTTACATCTCGACGGGTGATAAACATACCTTAACCAACCCCTCCCACCTGCTCTCCCCCACCTTCTTCTTCTTCTCTCCATATGATCCCCCCTCCTTCTCCCTCCTAGCAACCAACTTCCCAACAACATCCACATACCTCCTCACCACTCCCCACTCCATATCCTCATTCGTAATCTCCCCATTCCCCATCTGCTCAAGCACAACGCTCAACCACCTCTCCACCCCATCCCATCTTAACACATGACCCCCCACACTCAAACTATCCTGACTCTTAAGTCGAAAAACAAAGTGCACCGTCCCGCTAGGAAAGAAAACAGTCTGCTTCGGCTTTAATATCACAAATCTCCATCTTGGTCCTGAGGCGTAGTGATGCGGGTCAGCGGCCCAGTTCTCTCTTTCTGCCCTCGCGTCCTCTTGGGTATGGGGTGAGGAAGCGTGGTTGGTAGTGGCGGTGGAAAGCCAACCGAACCCAACCATCCCCTCCTGGACGGTAATCCAAGTGTCGAAACCGAAGGCGTCACAGTGCGGAGGGGTGTGGTGGCCGCCTTGGGAGAGGAGGGACCACGATTGGACGTTGGTCCATTCGCTCCAGGAAGAGGGGGAGGCACGGAGGCGTTCGGCTCTTTTTTCTGGCGTCTTGGGGGTTATTCGTTGTTTCTTGGGGGATGGAGATTTGGAGTTGGAGTTGGGAGGGCGGCCGCGCTTTTTGGAAGGGGTTGTGTTTGGTGGTGTGTTTGGTGGTGGTGCTGGGCTGGGAGTGGAAGCTCTATTGGGAGCTGGTGAGGGTGTTGGGTTGGGAGTGGGAGTGGAAATGGAAGTGGGATCGGGGGTAGAGTCGCGGTTGACGGTAAGGTTAGGAAAGAGGAGAGTGTTCGAGTTGGGTTCAGGAGTAGCAGTGGACTCAAGCTCAGGAGTGCGCCCCCCCTCAAGAACAGGCGTAAACTCCCTCCTATCCCCAGGCGGCGTCACCAACCCCGATTCAGCCAACCCCGACTCAGCCACCGTAGGAGACGGCGGAGGCGAAATAACACCAGAACCACCAGCCATCAGCACCTCCGAACGGATATATCTCAACAATTGACTCCCCGGCCCTTGCAAAAACGAAGGGGTAGTAGAAGGTATAGGCGTCGACAAATCCAAAACATTCCATGGATCATCCTTCTTATTCTCCTCTCCATGTACCTCATGTGCATCCTCCGAATCCGAGTGAAACCGCGCGCGAATCGACCTTAAAGTCCTCAGCTGTCCCGAAGGCTCAGTTACTGGTTGGCTGGGAATTTGAACGGATACTTGTCGGTGGAGAGTGGGGAGGAGGTGGTTGAAGAAGAGGGTGATGGGTCTATATTGAGACCGGTTTGTGTTGCTCCCGGCTGTGGCCTCCGGTTTTGGTTGGGTTTGAGAGCTGGTAAATGGGAGGGAGACGGCGGGAGCGGGTTCGAAGTACCGCTTATCTTGGACGATCAAAAGTACGTTGGGATCGTAGTGGGGAGATTCGATTAGGGCTGTAGCTTGGGTTTGGTTGAGGTAGAGCGCTTCGATGGGACCGGACTCGGTGTCCGCGTCGGCGTCAGCGTTGGTATTGGGTGTGAAATTGGTCTTGGGGTGGGAAGCATTTTGGAGGAGCGAGTGAAGCAAGCGCTGGGTGCGTTGGCCGTGTGTGGGGATTGAGTAACCGCCATTTTCAGTTACAGTGATGGAGTCGGCTTTGGAAAGCTCCTCTTCGAGTTCGGAGAGGGTTAGACGGCGGTAAACGTCGCCGAGGAGCGGGTCAGGAATAGGCGCGCCGGTGTTGGGGTCCAGAGGAGGGTATGTGGTCGACACTGGGGACTTGGACTTTGCTGAAGGCGGTTTCGTCGTGCGTCGGCGCTTGGGTTTGGGCGCGTGGACGTGGTCATGGATGGTGTCGGAGAGGCAAACGTGGATGGTGTCCCCCACCTCCTCGTGGTGGGAGAAGGAGGCTTTGCGGCGGATGGCGACCATCTTGATCTTGACGGGTTAGCCTTGTGATCTTCTGCTTTCTGAGCTTCGATCAGCGGAATTCTACTATTCCGAGATCTTTACTGCTCCTTGGATTGAGTAACAGGAACGTTGGTGTTAAGATTTCTGCTCGTGAACAAGGGTGCTGTTCAGTTGGCAGCAGAACAGAGAAGCAAGTCGATACGGTCGCATGGGGATATAAGGCGGCTGGTTGGCATTGCCCCCATGATTCATTCGGCTTTGAGCAACATCACCCCCCAACGAACCAACGGAATAATGTCATCTGGTTGTTTTATTCTTAGCTTTAAGGTTGGTGGTGGCTCTTGGCTTGACTCCAGGCCCTTTGTCCCATTGTTCAACAGCCTTTATCTCCTGACCCCTGGCAGACAAAGACCTTGTCAGCGGGATCTTCCCCTCCTTGTCAACCCTGACAATGGAAGAAAAGCGCCACTCAGGGGCCGTTTTTCTTTGTGATAGCTCTTGCTGGTCTATCCCTTCAGCAGAATTGCTGCATAGCAAGTGCTTGCAACAACTCAGGCCGCGGCTAACGCGGAGTGTCCACCCAGCCATTTCTAGCTTCCATCACGCAAGAAGCTCCTCTACCACTCTGAGCAACTCCTTCGGCATGCTCAGATACGGACAATGGCCAGAATCAATATAAACCTCCTTCGCATCTGGCCCCAGTCGGTCGCGCATTAGCTTCTGACGGGGCATGTGAATCCCATTATCCCTCTCGCAATAGATATACGAGCACGGGATCCCATTGCTCCAAGGCTCAAACGTAGAGGGCGTGTTGAACAGGCCAACTGAGGTATGCGTGACCTGTTTCCCCCAGTATTTCTGCTCCTCCGCGGGCAGATCGTTGAGAAGGACGTCGATCGACGGTTCTTCGTGGAGGTAGGTGCGGTCACCCTATCAAAGGTCGTAAGTCGTCATCCTCACTCAGTCTGGGGGAAGACCGGCGGGTAATGCGGAATTCCCTGAACATACCTCATCCCCCATAAAAAAAACCAATCCCTTTTCTCCTCCCCCAAAATCTCCAACATCGTCTCCCCCTTCCTCACCGCAAACGCCGCCAAAAACGCCACCTGAAATCACACCCCCCTTCTTACCCTCCCTCCTGCGACTGACAGCATCGAAGCCCTCGGCGGCACAGCTGGCTACAAGACCGCCTGAGGAGTGACCGACAAGAATCACGTCCTTTTCCTCCTCGTTGACCAGCTTTTTGAGGTTGTTTTGCACCACTGCTACGTCGTCCGGAAGAGCGGCGAGGGGCACTTCAGTCCGGCCGACGGTGGGTAATTGGCTGAACGTGACGGGGTAGCCTGCCTCTTTGGCTATGGTGGCGAAGGTAGACCAGGCGGTGGGGAGCTGTCAGGCGCCGGGGATGATGTAGATGACTGGTTTGGTTGACATGGTGGGTTAGGTGGTTGTTGAGGAGGTGAGTGTAGTTTAGTAAAAAGGAGGGAGTAGGTACTGTGTGGCCTGGAGACTGGAGTGTGACTGAAGAAGTAGGTTTATATACATTATGCTTCAGATATGGGAGGGGGGAGAGCGTAGTACTCCGCTATCTTGCAGTAACATCGCCGTTACCTAGCTAGATATGGTCAAGAAGAAGTCTAGTGGGTGCGTTGTTGGTTGCGTGTGTAGTCGTACGTGTTTCTAGTCCAAGGAGGTCTCGTCGTCTCGATACTACGCTGACGAACGATGTAGGTGACCCCTTCTCACGACTACAACGTCATAAGATAGAAGATGAAACGTGGAGAGCCATGGCAACGCGGAGCCGCCTTAACTTCTCGACGACGTCCATCGCTATGGAATCATTTTCCAATTTCTAGCAACACTCCCATGTTGATTGTGGACTCGTCGTTATGGTACGTCAGCTTTTAGCTCGTCGCTTCAAGATGCCGATCCACACAGTCGTGCCAGTCCAGTAGATAAAGTGCCCGTTTGTTTACAAACCGATTTCCATCCATAAGTCAAATAATAAGAAAAAAAGAAGAAGGGAACACAAAGAGCCGACGAAGGAGCCGAAAAAGAGGAAGGAATAACCTATGTGCTAAAAGGCAAAAGGAAAAAAACATACAACACCTGGGATTCGCTGGTCGTCACCGACCCAACTACTAGTCAGGCGATTGGTAGCTTATCTATGGGAGAGCAGACGGGATCCCGAGTTTTCTACCATCTATGGTCGTATGTGCTTGTTATTGTTGATAGTCATACTTATAAAGACGCAAGATGGAATGGACGCTTTTGGTTTTGCCAGTCCCGCAGAGGTTGCACGCAGCACGATCTCATCCCCTTCACTCACATTTCAAAGACAAATTGCGAGTTGAGGATCGCCTTGGGATTGCTGTCACCGGATACTACTGCGAGGTTGACAGTGAATGGTAAGAACGGTTACCTTGAGGTAGGCAGAGCCTCCTTGGACGGATAACATCCTGCCGATGCTTTGTGTTGTCCTTGAGTATTGGGTGGTTTTTGAGTTTGTCTCAGCACATATGTGATTTTCTTCGTGCAAGAATTAGTCAATGGTGAGTACGTTGGAGTCCTCTTGAATACCCCGTTTTCCCTCTGTCATAAAGCAGTGCATTAACAATTAAATTATTAACAGCGTAGGTAGTTCTACCCAAGCTCAGCAGGCCTCTACTTCGCCCCCTTCGCCGGAACCGCCGGAACCGCCTCCGCCTCCCATACATGTATTGAATTCCGCAACCAGAGGCTTCGTTTCCATTGTTCTAAAGGACACAGTGTGCGAAGAAAAGGCCATGAAACATGAAGCGGCTCAATTGAATCGGTGATGAATTACGTTGATGAGAGCGCGAATCCCAGTGAAGGCATCAGCGTACAAGACTCTCCAGCACAATCACATTCCGAAGCAGTGAAATTCCCTACACCTCCAATATTTGCGAGGAGCGCTGCTCAACAGCAATCGATAACTGGGATGCTCACAGGCAGCCAATGCCATCGGACTGAACAGTGCAGGGGCAGCCTGACTACCTGTTTGACATTTATAACCCATTTGTATATCTGGTTCTGCTGTTCCCCTGCCTGCGACGGTCATACATGCTTGTTATTTGTGAAACTCTTCCTGTTCTTCGAAAGTGTAATAAGAACATCATCTTCTGATAGATAACCTACAATCGCATCGCTCCACCTGTTCCCTGGAAAGGTCCCTGATGCATCTCCGTTGCCTCCAGCTCGCACATAGGAGGAGGATCAGATGTCTTTCCTGACAATTCCGCTGACTGTCCAAAATCCGCTTGAATACACGGAGGATCGTGAGCGTGAACGCCAGGCCCCGAGCCTCCGCTCTCTGCCAGTGTCTTTCTTTGCCTGTGTCGTTTCAACCAGTAGAGGAGGCCACCGACGGCTACCAAGGCGAGGAGAGGTCCGGCCACGACGCCGGCTATCCAGGCTCTTGATGAAGCAGGCCTTGCATGTGTCTCTGGGACGGGATTTCCATAGAATGTTGTGCTTGACGTAGGTGCTGAATCTCTGGTGGTGGTAGATGAATTATCTTCTGATTCGCTTGACGATCTCACTGGCCCTGTGGTTGATTCAGTGTCCGGTGAAATGTCCGACGAGCTCACTGGTCTAGGTTGGGTGACGATCGAGGTGTATGTTCCCGATGATATTATCACCGTGACATGTTGTGTTATCTCTACGGTTGTGTGATCTTGGCTATCACTCGAGAAGCGGTTGTAGTATGATGAGGAGACGGAGGCTACCGCCTTCGGGTCTACTTCTTGGTAGATTGTAGGAACTGCCTCGTACGATGAGGTACATACCCAATCAACCCAGTGTGTGATTGGGTAGGGAAATTTGTCGAAGATAGTAGTACCACGGCAGTCTGGGTACTTGCCTCCACTGTAAGAACAGATGGTCAGCTTAGGCATCCGGTAACCTTTTACGAGCAAGTTTGTAAAGAATTAAACATACCAAGTGCTATGTGGCTTTCCATTGAATAACAAAACTGAACCATCACACCCTACCGCAAAGTCGCATTGGACTCCCGACGCACAGCAAGCGGCGTAGGTGGAGGAGTACACAAAACTCTCACCTGGTCCACAGGACACAGGGACCGCTGAACGGAAGCAAGTTAGAACGGCGCAAAACACACAACAGATCTCGGAGCACAGGACGTACCGTATCCGTAGTAATAGATATATGTGCCCTTCAATTCACCTGGTGGGAGGGTGGTTGGATCTTCTGGAGCTGCCGAGCTGACCACAGGAATGCTGTCCTGAGCTGCTACCGAGCTGATGATCCCCAAAAGGCACACCAAGGCACGTCTTATACCCAGTTGAAGGTCAGGGCTTCTGGCTCTGGAGGTCATGGTGCTGCGAAAAGAATCGAAAAGTGTTAAAAGGACGTGCTCTGAGGAGGACTTGGAAGAAATTGGGAGGTGCGAAACAAATATGTCGAGGATTGGGGAATGCAAGCTGCTTCCAAGCCACGACACGTTCTATAACACGGACGTTTACTATGGCGCGAGGCGTGGTCCGGTTGTCCAGAAAGAGAAAGTGTTCGAGAAACATGTTGGGCGCAAATGTGGCGACACGGCGTGCTTGACTTCTTTACTGAAACCCGGCCGTTGATGATTAGGCATATTATTCGGCAACCTGAAGAACATTCGGTCACCCGTCGGAAGAGCGCAGCTCGAAGGATTCGTCTGTGGGTATGGGTCGGGTATTTGAACCACTTGTTAGCGGCCTAGAAAGTTGAGGACGGGAAGCCGCAGAGTTGTCGATGTGATAAAAGGACTTCCGCAGACCATGTCTGAGGCTCAGGTAATGATGAGCCACCCCATGATTTGTTGGGTGCCTTGATTCCTTTGCTCTCAGGACCGTGCCGTGAAGATACCGATGCAGCGCATGAGTTATGGCAGAGGGAAAAGTGACCTAGATGTTTGAAATCCGCAAAACGGCCGCTTTATCTTCGCGTCGGGCCCGAACCGCCTACCCTCAGACTCGCCCCTTCCTCTATTATCACTCGGCTACGGTGGCACTTGACAAGCACGGCGGCAAAACGAGGCGTTCCGACCAGTGACTTGTTCCTCTAACGGCCCCAGTGTCGGCTCATTTTTCAGGTACCGTGTCTGCATCCGAGAGATGACCAGAGAGACCGCGTTGAAGTCGTAGACTGAATGAAGATGATGATGGATTGAAGTGATGGAGATAGAAAGAAAAGACAGCAGAAACAAATGATTGAACACACCAGCCACTCCACTCAATATCCTCCTCCTCGCCATTGCCCCCCCAAACCCATAACCCCCGTCATCCCCGCCATCCCAGCCACCCCCATGTCCATCCCTAGTCCAAGTCCATAAGAACCGTGTTGACCCTCCGACGCCGGCAAAGTACCATACGCCGAATCCGAAACCTCGTCACCAGCATTGTTCATCACCCCCTCGAAACAAGCCTCGAGATCGACTTCGCCGTTCTTGAAGAAGGGGAGGTCGAGACTGTTGGGGTCGAAGGTCTCGACGAGGGAGTCGAGCCAGGATGGACTTTGGCCAGCGGGAAAAGTGACTCCATCGTTCACGGCTGRTATCTCCTCTCCCTCTTCCTCTCCGTCCGCACCGACATCGGCATCTCCGGGAGTGTTGTCGTAACGGTCCGGGCTTGGACTGGGTGGGCTGCTAAGCGGCGTGATCACTGCCACGGAGTCGTCGGTAGTGCTAGGACCAGCAGGACCAGCAGCAGCACCAGTTGTAGCAGGCCAAACCCAAGTTCGGCTGAACTTGAATACTACGTCCTTGAATAGTTGATCGGCCTTTTGGTTCATTTGCGTCTGTACGGACGTCATCATCTTGTCGAGCTCCTGCCGGAAGATGGGCTCGACGTAGCGGGGGAGTTCGCGACGGAGGAGATCTTTGAAGGAGGATATGTCGAAATTGGAGGCTGTTTGTGGTGTTGTGGTCTTGTTCTTCGGAGAGGGGTTCGTGGTGTTGGAGTGGTTGGAAGGAGAGGAAGAAGGGGTGGACGTGTCGTAATCTGTACGAGGAAAATTGTTAGAACCAGATGAAGGAAGAAAGTAGGGATGAAAGGAAGAAGTGAGAGCAGACGAAAAGGAGAGGAAAAGGAGAGGAAAAGGAGGACATACAAGGAGAAGGAATCTTCGACCCCGCCGGCCCCGGAAAGATGATGCGGTACATATCATTCCACTTGTCTTCTTCTGATAGTCCAGCCTTGGCTCTTGCGTGCAGTTTCTTGTCTTGTTCGTCGGTGATCACCTCGGGGACTTTGTCCTTTCGGAGTCGGCAGGGCGTTTCTGCCCGCTGGTGGCTCTTGAGGTCATCGTCTGTCTTGAATTGCTCGTAGCATCGGGGGCAGGTATTTTTGAGGGAGTGTCGGCGGTAGATGTGTTCTCTGTACGTTCGGCTTGGGTGTTAGTCTGATGTCCAAGGGGGAAGAGAATAGATAAAAGAAGGGAACGCACTTGACCCGATGAACACTATCCCATCCCGGTCCACAACATGTTTTCACCGTTCTGTACCTAGCCGGATTATGTTGACAAAACGGACAAGCGAACTTGCGGCCTTCTCCTCCGGGTGCTTCAGGGCCATGGTGTTTCGCCCGCTTGGTGATCGCCTTCTTGACGTCCCTCGTCACAGAGTGATGTTGATGTTCATATTGGTCTTTGAGCTCCTCCTCAGTTGCGGCAGCACTATCCTGGTCCTGGTGGAAATGATCGCTTTCAACGGCCCCTCGAGGCCGCTTCAACGTTTTTGGAGAGGCGGGCTCAGGGAATTTTTCAAGCCATTTCTCAAGATTGTCGACGAACCTCGCCATAGATAGCTGGAGAATCAATTTCTTTCGTCTGCTCAGGAGGCTGCTAGCGGTTGTGGTCGTCGTCGTGGTCGAGTTGTTGGCTGGAGTGTTGCCTAACTTGGAAATACACACGTCCTCCATCAAGGGCCGGAACAATCATAGAATCGATCCGTGTTGGGCTAGAGAGCGCCAAGCCAGAGACATCAGCGATGATATCCTAGCAATACAAATTTTCGGACTTGGAAAGCTGGTTGATGGGTATGGTATGGTATGGAAGGCTGCCCTAGGGCTGAAGAGGTATGTCGAGCAATGAAGGTAGACAAGAACTAGTACCTGATGGGACGAGGGCCTGGAAAGGAGCAGATGCTGGAATATGGACGGACCAAAGGGGTAAGTCAACTTCGAGTGACCAAATAGGGATTGTATGCCAGGTAGAGACGGAGTTCGTAAAATCAAACACTGTGAGAATTGTGAAAATGAAATTGAATTGAAATGTACGAGGTGAAGTCCGATGAACGCTTGATAGCAGACCAGACGGAAGAAGAAGGTGAACAAACATGTCCAAAATCCCAAACATTATATACTTCCTCGCAGTTTGCGCAAATGCGGAGAAGGAGGAAGATAGAGTGGTGTAGATACAGCCCCTCCATCACCTGGTGTCATGATACACCACACCTCGCCCACCACCCCTTCCGAGATCCCGAGGATCCCACAGCAACAGCAGCCTCGAATTCTCCAATGAACTTCCTGGAAGCGGGACACAACTCGGTGCGGATGAGCAGTGACACAAGATCAGCGAAGCATTGCAACTGCAATATCTGCGACCTTGCAACCCAGACTTAAGGTGCGGCGGCGGCGTCGGGATACTCCGAAGGCAGGAGGGTAGTAAGGGTAGGTTCCACATGACAAGCCGAAAGAGGGTTAACTCCAATGCCGCTGAGGATTGTTGGCTTGGCCTGGCCTCCCGGCCTGCGGCCGCTATGTTGTGGTGGCTTCGCGCATGAGGCAATTGCTCAATTGCGGGGAGTCCCTATAGGTATTGATGTTGGCAGAGGCAATTGAGACTCGCATGCAGTAGACGAGGCTGTGGAAAAGAGGTATGACATCCCATTGGGCACCAAGTGATAGTGACGCGTATTGGCATTTTGGTTGTTATTTCCAGTTGGCCCTTTTGTCCACACTTTATCGCCGCATCAGGCCGGGCTATGACTCTTGAAATGAGTTGTCATCGATGTGGTTGTTTCCCGTGGCAGATGACGCGTGTTGAAATTGACAAACAATGGCTCAATTGCGAGTAGAGTAGGTGAAGATTCGGTGAGGGTTGTGTTATGAACGTTGACAACGAAGAGGGCCGGCCATGCATGGCGCTCAAAGAGGCCGCGCCGGGACGGGATCCGGAGGCACCTTTGCTGGCGTCGCCTTAATCAATTCGGGATAAGCAAGTGTCTCCCGGTTTGAAATGACGACCTCGAGCCTCCCGTCGCGGAGGGCAATGCTCAACCGCGAATTCGGGGCCTCTCTCGCCTCTCTTGCTGGCTTGGCCTCTTGTCTAGGGCCTCTCAAATCGTCCCTGCCGTGTAGGATAAAAACCCAGAACTTCTTCATCAGGATAGGATTTCAAAATGTTCTCCATTCAAAACAAACAAACCCAAAAGAAACCGGTTGACCGCTCTGCCTCAGAAATCCACACACAAAATGACACTCATAAAGGTTCCTGTGTCGAAGCCCTCAAAGGCCAAGTAAGTGATAGCGACCATGCCAAACCTTGTCAAAGAAAACAATGACTGACTAAACGGGCCGCAGGAAATCATCTGAAAGCTCGTGTCGCCTCAAGACATATCTCCAGAGTGACCCAACCGTCACCGAGAGGTTGATGAACACCTCCGGCCTCAACCAGATACTGGGCCGGATTGATGACCTAGAGGCTGAGGTGAATGCGCTGGCGCAATCATCTCAAGGGTCTCCCTCACCAAGGTCTGGAAGCACGGACAGTCGATAAGGAACAGTGGGAAGGACAAGAACGCATCATTACAAGGATTGTATAAAACAGGATTGGGAATTGTACGGCATGCATGGATATGGAGTTTTGGACAGGTCTCAAACGGGTGCGAAAACCGCAGAAACTTGAGCATGAGCTGGCGCCGGCGCCGGAGCGGGAGCTGCAACGGGAGCCGGAGTTGGAGTTGGAGTTGGAGCGGCAACGGGAACTGGAGCTGGAGCTGGAGCTGGAGCTGGAGCTGGATCTTCAGCAAAGTCGGCAATGGGCCCAAAGGCCTAGGGGATCATTAGCACAGCAATTCGAATGGGATAATATCACTTCACTTACTGCAGAGTCAAGATCCGCCCAATCCGTAAACGTCCAGTTATCCCAAAGCCTCCTCGTAAACCCAAGCATCGCGGCCTCCCCCTCCTGGTCTTCCGTTTGATCTTGCAACTGTCCAGTCATTTCTGCCGCCCAATGAGCGCGGAGGGCATCCTCCAGCAATTGATCATTCGGTGACGGGCCATTAGCCTCCTCAACTTCATTCTCAGCCTCCTCCTCCTCCTCCTCCCCATTCTCTTCCCCATCCGCTGGGGTGCCATCCTCATTCGCAGCTTTCTTGTTACCACTGCTCGCCTGGTCGGGAAAAACATGCCCAGTCTGACGCGTAACCTCCTTTTTCAGTTCCTCCAGGATAATAGCCCACTTGCGCGCAGGCGAATAGGGACTCGTATCCGACGCCAACATCTTGATGCCTCTCTCCACCAGCTTGTGCAACCTGCCGTCCATTACTTCATGGCCGCGGTAGTGGGGACCACCAAATAACCTCTGGCGCTCGCGAACGTGCGGGAGGATGATCAAGACGACGGCGGCACAGTAGGCGACTTGGTGCGGATACCAGAGCGTGATAAATTGCGCGTTGTCCTCTGTGCGAATAAGACCGGTGACGACACTGAGGGCAATTCGGGCTGAGTCGACGCAGTCACGGATGGCGTTGTCGGTAGTTTCCTTCAGTGCGCCTGACTGAGGATAGGGGGCGGTGATAAAGGGGCGGCAGGCAAGCATGGTGGCATGGCAGTGGGCTATCCTGATGAGAACCATCTGCCTCTGGAAAAGGGGTAGGAGTAAGGTGGGCTTGAGGTTTCTGAGGAGGTATGGCAGCTCGTCCCTCCACTTTTGGACCTCCTTGCCGATGCGCAGGGCGCTATCGATCCTTTGCTGATCGGGGATCTCTCGAAGCGAGTATACTTCGTGGAGGAGCTTGTCGATGAGCTTGTTCAACTTGGCATGGGAGACCAGTGCTTCCATGTAGCAGTCTCCTTTATGTGCTCGCACAGGGCCAGTGGGTCCCATGTCTTCATCGTTGACGGCATCAGGTAGCTCTTGGTCGATGAAGTCGTCACGGAAATGACTGGGACGACCAAAGACCATGCTCAGTTGCTTGTCAATGATGTAAGCCGTCCAGAATGTCCGCCTCTCACACTGGATCTTGGCATAGTCCGGTCTTTTGGTGATATCGCGACCGAGTCCACGGTTTCTGCCTACATGGCGATGAAGACCGAGGCCCGTAATCATCTGAAGTGTATTGCCAAAGGTATACCAAGCTTTGTTCAAGCGACATGTGCTCAAGAGATACAAGTCCTGCAAGAGGCGAGCCTGGACAGAGTCCAACCTCGGATCGCCAGTCTCGGCATCTGTGAGACTCAAGGCGGTATTCAACAACGAATCGCCGTATTCAAGGGACCAGATATAGTCGTCTGGAGGAGGCATTTTCCTGCTCTTCATCACCTTGCCGGTTTTTTTGTTTATGCGCACCCACGTCTTTGGGGCGTCCTTGAAGAGCGAGCCAAGAGCCATGGTCATAAGGGCAACAGCGGCGCGGGCATGGCCTACACCATACCACAACTCCTGACGAGCCACGAAGTTCTTCTCGACTTGTTCCAACCACTTCCGTACAGTATGACGATGGAGGAAATGGAAGGTACCATTCCAGCTCCTGAAGAAGTGGTCCTGCTGTTGGTACCACCTCTCTCGATTGGGTGGGAATCGAACGGTTGTCGAACGGTCCCAGGGCTGATCGACAGGAAGCTGAGTATTCCGCTGGACCTGGGCAAGCTTTTTCCAAGCCGCATGAAGAAAGACAAGAGGTGGAGTGTCCTCATCTCCGTAGCGGCGATCCAGTTTGAGGCTCAGGTAGTCCTGTCCAGGGCCGCCGTATCGAGCAATGTCGTCTCTCATGGCCTGTCCCTCGGCATCACCGGCTGCGTTCTCCTGGACCTCATCATTAACAGGTCCTTCGACAGGCTGTGGCAGATCATCAGGCCCCAAGAAAGCATCATCCCGTCCGGCCTTTTGATAGGGACCTCTCAGTTCCGGGTTCGGAAGATCCTCGTATCGGTTACGACTATTGCGTTTCTTGTAGGTGCACTCCTGCCTCATGTTGAAGCATCTATCACACGGTAGAGTGCCTGAACAGGGATAGCGTCCATCCCGACATATATCGCAGGCTCGCTTGACCCAGCTTCGCTCGCGTATCTCCTTTCCGCGGATGTCTGTAGTACGGGCAAAGTTCCGGGTGTTGGGATCACTGGGAGGTGGAGGAGGAGTCCTTGCGCGGCCTCTGTAGTAAGGGTTGTTGTAGGTGCACTCTACGCCTTTCTTGATGCAGTTTGCGCATGGTTGGAAGCCCTGGCACTTTTGACGGCGGCCATGGCAAGCATCACAAGCACGGGAGATTCTCTGCTTCTTCTTGGCGGGTCTGTCCTCAGACGGCTCATCTGGGGTCTGTTCTTGGGATTCTGATTGTTGCTCCTGCTGTTGCTGTTGCTGTTGCTGTTGCTGTGGTTGCTGTGGTTGTTGGTCTACTTGCACCTGGTGTTGGTCAAGCTGGTCTTGTCCTTGGCCTCCATACTGTTGCTGCTGGGGATTGGACTGAGACGACTGACAGCGAGAAGCGTAAGATTGCTGCTGTTGGATTTGAGGCTGTTGGACCTGGGTTTGTTGGAATTGTTGCAGTTGCACGGGCTGGACCTGCTGGACCTGTTGAGGAGGCTGGTGATACTGCTGGGTGTTTATCTGCTGGGAGGGGTACGAGGGCAAGGGAACGCGGGTGGTGGTGGGCGGCGCATTGCCGTAATAGGAATTATACAAAGCATTATGCTGATGATTGGACATGATGGAGGACACTGTGAGGCGATCCTCGGATGATGGCGCAAGCGGTGGTCCTCGAGGTATTGCAGTCCAGATAAGTCGGAGGTCACCAGACTCAATTGATGTCCCGACAAAGGTCACCGCACGATCCCACGGAAAAGTGGTCAGTTCACATGTTAATGCAGGGTTAGGGTTAGAACTGTCTCGTTCCTGTTCATTTTAGCGCCCTTCCATTCCCCTCTCAGCCGACTGCAACTTTCACTATCAACGATTGAGACGTCCTTGCCTTCTATTAAATATACCCTCTTTCCATATCATTGATGACCATTTGCAACTTAAGTGGAAGCTGCGGTAGCTTCGTGATTGCTGTCTTTAACCAGAGGTCCGAAGTTAGGCGACTCGAACCAAAGGCGGGCTACTTAGGGTTACTCACACAATAAGTTCTTTGAACAGCCGAAACAGTATACCCAGGTATCAAGCTCGAAATGTGGAGATGACTGCTTGCACTTATTCCCACAGGCCGTTGCCTTTCATCCCCTATAGCTTTATTGACATGTCTTAAATAGCCCCTGTTTCTCATTTATACAACCTCATGCAAGACCCATAGGACACCTTCCCCCACCGGCGCCACCAGTGCAACCGCCCTTAGCCAAAACCTCCATTCTCCTCCTCTCCAAGTCCTTCACCATCTCCTCGAGCTCTTCCTTTCCTTGTCCCCTCAATTTCTCAGGGCCAACCTCATCAATGCTATACCCCTCCGGCTGGTACCTGCTACCACCGTCACCCGGAACCGGAGCCCCAGACAAGCGCCTCAGCAGGGCCGACGGTCCCCAGCGGCGCCAAACCGTCGGCTTCACATACCACGGGTCAAGCTCGTATACGTTATAGTGATACTTTCCGGTGGCCGGGTCGACATCCTTGTTAAGTTTGTGGAGAACCATCCACTCGAATCGGGGAGGGCTGAGGTGGAGGAGCACCCAGCGGCGGAAGAGGAGGAACCAGGTTAGGGATTTTTCTTGCCATTGAGGCGGTTCGGGGAAACTAGAGGTAAGTTGACGGTTAATATCTCAACAGTGTGAGAAAAGCAGGAGGGAAAGAAGGGGGACAACATACTTCATAGCCTCCCTCAACCTCTTCCCCATCAACACCCCAATAAACCCCTTCCCAACCCCCCTCAAAAACCTCGGCTGGCTCAACAGCAACAAATCAACCGTATGCCTCGCCACCTTCTCGTTACTCTCCGTATACCGCATCTCCGTACCTTCATACCACTCACTCCAGCGCTCCATCTTTTCCATCCACTCCAGTCCACTTTCCTCCTCCTCCCCTTTCCCCTCTTGACCCCCCATCCCCTCCCCCTCCTTTACTTCTTCCCCCTTCTTCGCAAACCTCTCCAAATCCTCCATCCCAATCCCCATCAACCCTCCAACCTCCCTCCACACCACACCCACCGCACACCTCTCCACCACACTCACCCCCCTCCACTCCCACCTGCCAATCCACCTCTCCGGTTCCAGCGCAAACATGCTCAACGTATACAACATATCCCCATCCCTGATCCTGCCCGCCTTCTGCCACCGTCCATGTAACCAATTCATTCTCGCCAGCGCCTCCAGCCCCCGCTTCTCCCAGGGCGGGTTGATGATGATTTCCATCATCAGGACTTCGGTGTCGGTGGCTCGTTTTGAAGCGGTTTTGTGCGAGGAAAGTTGGCCTGTTGCTAGCAAGAGGGAGGAAATGGACGGGATGGCGTAGGTTTTGAATAAGGCGAAGAAGAGCGAGCGCGAGTAGAGGTAGGGAAATTCGCGCTGGGAGAGGGATATGAGGATTTGGTGGGCGTCTTGGAGGGTCATTTTGGAGAGGTTGCGGGGGGTGCCGTCGGGGGAGAAGTATTGCGGGAAGCGGGTGCGGTAGGAGTGTAGGCGCTGGAAGCGGAGGTGTCGGATGAGGAGAAGGTAGGAGGGGAGGAGGATGGTGAGGAGGGTGGTCCAGCTGAGGCCGACGCTCGATAGAGGTAGAGGTAGGGAGGGCATGATGGTTGAGAGGAGACCATCGGGTGGTGATGGTGTCGTGAGGTTCATGATGATGTTGAGTTGGGCAGCATGAGCATGCCCTTTTTGATGTTTGAAGTCGAAGTGACGAAGGAGGCTTGGGAACCGTTGGACAAAGAGGACAGAAGCTATTTATACTGATGCACTTCTTGAACTTGTGCCCCCCCTCCGTTTGCTAAGATGTATGTCTGGTCTCGGCAGCGGGGTAGATAGATGTACCTATAGGAAGGGATAAGACAGACGAACACTTACTGTGTATACCTGTTTCAGCTAGGCTCCCAATGTATTGGAGTAATGGTCCCAATCAGCACTAAACATTAGGGGAAATCTTACTCGGTACCCGCCGGCCTCGGTCATCCTTCCTGTGACTGGATATTCATTGGAATGCGGCTTGCAATCCCATGTTTCACGGCATAAACCCTGTTACACTGGCAGCCTGGTTATTGCGCGAAGTCCCGGAAGATACCGCCGCCAAATCTTTTTCGTCGACATGGCCCACCGTCAGATCATGAAAGTAACGGTAAATGCATGGCTGCTTACGCGAAGAGATTTCACTCGCTAGCCGAAAACGGGATGTAGGGCTGGTTAGAGGTGCCGGAAAGTTGTGGAGTGATGATGCATGGCATCGGACTTCGTGAGGGGAATTTTGACATGTTGCGTATGGCGAAGACATAAGAAGCGCCAGAGCCTGACCCCTCTTGATTTCAAGTCCTCAATCGCACTTTCCGTCCAGCCGTCATCATGTATCTTTTGCGGCCGCCAACCGAAGCGGTATCAAATCATCAACTCATGCCAAGACAGCATTGCGTCTGGAATGTCATCTTCCCATGACAAATGGTTTGCACACAATATCAAGAGCCCCAGATAATATCTGATTGTGCTCGTCACCGACCCGAAACTTGTATCATCTTAAGATGCGAATATACCGAGTTTGCCAGCTTCACCGGCCTTTGATTTTATTCCGCCTCCAGTTGCTCAGTTCAGACCACAAGTTGTTTTTGCCTTTTCCCTCGCCGCGGGTCCTATCAAAATCGTCTGGAAGAGTCAAATCCGAGCTTGGAACAAACCCAGCACCCAGATCGACAAGCGGAACCATGGACGGTCGCCCATGTGCGCACTGAAACGGAAATGCGCAATCAGCCAGCTGCAAAACCAAGCTGCTGCATTCCTCCAGAGACAGTTCGTCGTTGAACATGATGGCACCTAACTTGTGAGCATTGTTGACTCCATACAGAGGCCGGGGATGAAAGAAGAACTCACTTCTACAAGACCTAGAATCCAACAACTCCAAAATGCTCTCCGGGCAATCATGGAACCTAGCAACCCAGTCACGTTCTCCATCTATCTGGCCACCGCCAGCTGCACGATTTATGGACAAGCCCAAGCCGGGGTTGTCATTCAGCCTCCATATCTCCTTTCGAAGCAGCTCGATCAGCACTCGCGGCTCCAACCGACACCGCTCCAAAATGCTGGGTGGCAGTGACTGTACTTCCACCGTGAACCTCGTCGAGTGTTCCTCGCCTGCGTAGACTTCGTAAAAAATGCCCCAGTATTCAAAGTGTGGTTTGTATCTGACGAGAAGGTTCCCGTCTTGCTTGGACAGGTCGAAGCGGAGAGGGCGTTGTAGGGATTGCGTTTGGGCTGTTATCTGGTCCGACTGTGTGGCACCTGAGCGGTGGACAATGGTGAAATAAGTTTTCATCAAATCTTCTACGCGGACTCGCTCGTCAGCCGCGTGCTGATCGATCAGAACCAGGACGCTTCGGTCAACGTCAGAGCTGGGGGAGACTTTGTCTGCTTCCGTGGGAGCCAGTTTAACAAAAATGAACTTTTTATCGACTTGTGCGAGGATAGTTGCCGTACGCAGGGCATCTCTGGAAATTCGGCCCTGTTGGGTTATCAGGGCCCCTCCGTTGGCCGGTTCCACGTTGACACCTCCCGTAGAGTGATGATTGCAGCTATGATGAGCGCCTTGCTCCATAGACTCATACAACTCCGGCACACGGGGTATGGGAGCTTCGACAGGTTCGAAAGCGGTACTTTTTGACGCTGGGACAGCAGCTCGAGGTAGTGACTCCTTTTGACGTAGCTTTGGAGTGTCTCGAGGTCTCGTTCCAGGGGCGGAATGGGGTCGAATCATGAAGCCTGTCCGCGGATCTATGAGTGTTCTGATATTCGTAGTGGGATCTACCCACTCCACATAGTTGTCCGTCTGGCTGCTGTCCAAGCTTGAGGGCACACTGGACTGTCGACTCAGTCCCCGTGACGCGAAGTGGTTATTGCTTGATGGAGGTGGCTCGACATCCTCGAACGGCTTTCGTATAAGCTTACCCGCTCTGTCAAACAGTGGATTTTGCGCCCACGGGACGATTTCCACGTCTTGCGTGGGTGTGCTGGCAGATTTTACGGTCTTGTCTGTAGATAAGGCCGAATTTGAAGCTGAGCTTTTAGATGGTAGTTCATGCGTCGATCCCGACTTTACGCGTGACCACGACGTGAACGGGGATGCTGAGCCCTCTTCAATGTGACGATTGCTTGAGCTTGCCCTTGAGCTGCTGGAAGTTGATCGCGCTAGTCCCGAGGGTGTATGCTTCTTGTTGCGACTGGAGGCTGCCTGCGAGGATGAGGGGGAGACAGATCTCTCGAGACCACTGGACTCAGCTGATGATCCCCTTGATGACTTGAGTCTCTCAAAGGCATTGATAGACTTGGGTCGGAAATGGTGTTTCTTTAGGAACTCGTAGGCTATCACCTGAAGAAGGTCGGTGATAATCGAGAGGTCCTGCTGCCTGTCATCCAGAATATTATCGGCATTGAAGGAAACATCTTGTCCAGCCATGGTGATGCGAAGAAAGAACATGGGCCATCGATCAATACCTTTTCTTGGCTTGAGTTCTTTTAACGTGAACCCTTCTTTCCTCCTTGGCTGCCCTTCGTTGAGTGCTGCTTCTTCGATGACGCCAAACCCGGAATTTGCAAACACGCGGTTGACCTCCTCGTACAAAATGTTGGAGTCGTGTTCGTTTGACAGGGGTCGTATGCCCAAAGACATAAATTGCACCCGCCTTGTTGCTACGGGGACGAGACAGAAGCAACCGCTCACAGAAACTCCAGGTACGGAGGCTCCAACTGGAACCCATGACTTGGAGTCTTGGTCCTCAGTCAGTGAAGCTTGGGCGAAAAGGCTGGAGGCCCGCAGCACCAGCTCATTGGCAGAGTTCCGACAGTCTTGGAGCTGGTTGGTTATCCCGGAAGTGCGAAGAGTAACAGTACGTCGAGAAACAGCGTCTCGGACGGATAGAGTGACCTCGTTTGGCCAAGAAAGGAGAACCGAAACAATGATATGAATGAGTTGGTCAAGGCTCTTAGCCGTGCCCAGTCGTTCAACTTCGGTGGCCCTCTGCTTTACGCGGACGGGCATGGAGCCGAAAAGGTTGCGAACAGTAACACGCGTTCCACTTGGGAAGGCCAGAACACGCTCTTCGGGAAGGGCAGGAGTGTTGCGGGCCACGATCCGGGAGTTGTGAATCGTCAAAGCGTTATGTGAGCGGTGTTCATGATGATGAGAAGAGATAGAAAGCAGAGACAGAGCTGCCAAAGAAGCTAGGAACTGGCCATGTCTTCCATGGAAATCGGGATGTGGCGGATATCGCGAGGTATAGTGAAGCTTGCCGAGACCACCCTCCTCGCGAAAACAGGCTGGAGGTATACCGAGCCCATTGTCCTCAACAGAGCAGTTTCCACGGCTGTAGTCGATAGAAATGTTGATCTTGGTTGCACCGGCGTCGAGTGAGTTTCGAAGCAGGCCATCAATGACGCCGTTCAAGGAGGTAATAACAGCTGACGACTTGATCTGGGCGATAACGTCCCCAGGGAGTGGTTGGATTGACATGGTGGTGGTTGATGTGAGTTCAACATGACTTAGGTTTTTGGCGGAAAGGTCTTGGCGGGTAGACTGGATGGTCGGCGATGTAAACAGCCACTGTTGAGCTCTGGAAGGTGAGCTCTAAAAAGACTGGACCTGCCAAAGAGAAACAGCAAAGGAATAAAATGGAAGTAACGTGAGGATAATAATGGAAAGCGTGATGGGGTATTGCGCAGGCGTCAATGTGATCAAGGCTTGGTTGTCAATTSAAAGCAGMGGATGCAATTGAAGCAGCTTGGATGAAGCCATTCAGAACTGAAGCAAAGAGAAAGAAAAGACGTTAGGTCAAGCTTGTCAAGCTCTCTGTCTTGGCATTGGCCGCCCCGAAAAAGAGACAAGTGAACCTTGATGGCCCTGGTTCTTGGCAAGGCACGTGAGAGCAGGAGCTCCACAACGGACCCCAGGGGTCGAAACATTGGCCCCACAGATCGGAAAGGCCCGAGCTCGGTGGATGCCTTCTTTGTTCGAATCACCCAGTCACCGTCGCCGTCGCTGTCGCCTTGGAAAATGGCAGTGCAACTTTCACAATTCAGGACCCCCGACCCAAAGTCCATGCCGTTGCCGTCCCAAAAGACGTGACACAACTCCTGTCATCATCTCTTCGTCGTACTTTCCAGAGCCAGGAATCGATCACAGTCGTCGTCATACCCTGTGACCGCTCTATACTTCAAGTCGCTCGTTGAATTGATATTATCTATCCTTCCGATTGCGAATACAACCCAATTGTTTATCTTGTCGTCCCTGAGAAATCGCGACCCTGTCAATCAATCAGCAAATCTCCATCGCATCGCATCGCATCCTATCCTTGCCGACAAGTGAAAGAAGCACTGACGCTACGTTCGCAACTGACTCGACCGACCTCAATCGATATCCGCCAAAAACAGTCCTCTTTCCATCGATCTCACGTTCACCATCCATCTCCTTCCTCGGTATCTATCTCCTTCAGTCCGTCCTTCCTGTCCGCCGAGAGGAACGTGAAACCGTTGGCCGTTGCAAGACCACCTTGTAATCTGCCCCAAGGACCAGTGCAGTTCGTGCAGAAGCCGTTAGGGAAGTCGTACGGTTCGGATACAGCAACCACAACTAAAAGCAGGTGAAACTCGCTGATTGCCGTTGCGATCGTCGCCCATCCAACACGCGCCCTACTATCTTCTTTCTCTCTGGCGACCATCAATTTTTAGCTACACGCTAGACCCAAACATCCAGAATCCCCCGACCCGCGACTGACGATTTGACGACGACTGGCCTCTGCCACTGCCACTGCTAGGACGACGACCCTTGCTTTGCTACCGCACT
Organism: Neurospora terricola FGSC 1889; assembly: GCA_009805285.1. NCBI lineage: Eukaryota > Fungi > Ascomycota > Sordariomycetes > Sordariales > Sordariaceae > Neurospora > Neurospora terricola. Next base: position 61,251 of record RANZ01000055.1, on the reverse strand, counting down.
ACCGCAGTACATACCGCACGGATCCATATCCATATCCGCAGATATCGACGTCGACCCTACCGCACCCGTGTAATTCGACTGCACCGTCTTCTCCAACTGAATTCCTGCTCCGGCTACCTACTTTTCCTCTACTACAACCATCATGACCGAGACGGCTACATCTTGTCACCACGGTACTGATTCTCTCATCTGAAACCTTGTCCAATCTTTGCGCTACCTACCTACCTCTTATCAGCCGTCCACTCCCTGCACATCCTCTTCTCTCGCTCCCATCCATCACACCGTCCCTCGTCCAACATGCCTTCCTTTGCCTCTGCCTTTCGCCATCGAAGCAATTCTGCTCCACCGCTGAGCCAGTTCGGCCCTCATTCAGTCGCTGACCCTATGCCAGACCGAGAAGATCGTCCCGAGAGGACTGGTCGCCGACGACCCTTCTCGTCGCTGATGAAAAAGTTGAAGAGCATGAAGCCCGGCGATGCTGTTCGACATGCCAGCTCCAAGCGAAACAACCTCAAGAAACAAGCCGACAACAACCCATATGCAGCCGTTGGCCGTTCCAACTCCGACCATGTCCAGATCGCCCTAACCCCGCCGCCGACCAGCCATTATTCGGTATCCTCGACAAGAAGCGCGAGAACATCGAGCACAACATCCATAGACCCTTCAGATGACTCTGTCAGGTTGTCGACCGACGGCCACCCACCCCCAACCATGGGCGGTCGATCGACTATAGCTCCGACCGTCGTCACCGATCATGAGACCTCGTGCTCTATGGCCGCGCCGTCCTATGGGGCCTCCTCGGTCACTGGCACGACTCGTACCGCAAACATCGACTCCCGTCGGGGCAATGATAGCACCTTTTCGTCCCCCGCGCCGTCTGTCCGCTCCTTGACTACAACCCTGACGACAATACAATCCTTTTTGCCCAATGGTGCCGCTGCGACGCACAACAACAGCAACCAGAACAGCACCAACACGTCCAACAGCCCTAATCACCACCATCACAACCATCACTCTCATCACTCCAACTCACAAATAATCCACTTCAACCAACCTTTCCCGACGACAGCCACTCCCGTCTCCGCCATTCCAGCCCATCTTGTACCCTCCGGTCAGGGTGGGAACTCGCCTTTCTACCCAACTACCTACCATACCGCCACGGCGAACAACCTGCTCACGGATAACGCCTCCATCCTAACACTCGCATCCTCTTCCAAGCGCCGCCGCCGCCGCTCCTTCGACACTGACGCCTCAGTCCGTGCTCTCGCGCCCTCTTCTCTCTTCGGAGGCAGTCGCGAGTCTCTCCCTCTCAGCGTCCTCAGTTCCAACATGGAAGGCGGCACAACTGGCGGTATGACCGGCGCCACCACGCCCGGTGGTCTATACCGTGGGCCTAATGGCTTGGCCAACGATCGCACAAGCATCTACTCTTCCACTACAGGACATCTAGCCAGCGACAGGAACAGCTTCTATTCGAAGCAGGCCATCGGCGGGCCGGGTGCTGGAGGAGATGCGGCTAGTGTAAGGAGTGGGCTTTTGGGACATGGAAGGGCCGAGAGTATCAATGGCAGTATTGGTGGAGGGTTAACCGCTGCGCCGATGAATGGGGTTGCGTCGGCGGGGAGCTTGGTTGGGCTCACGGCTGCGGCATCACCCAGTCCGTTGGCTAGTCCGAGGGATAGGGACAGGGAGAGAAGGATTAGCGGCGGGGTTGGTAATGTGGATGAAGATGTTGAAGGGGAGGAGAGAGCATGATAGAGTTCGGGCTGTTTGGACTGTATGGGTGACGAGGATGGAATGAATAATGGTAAATGCGCTGAGAAATCGGGACGGGACAGGAACATACCAAGTATCGTATGGGATGGTGTTCTGGGATGGGAATGGGGTAATGGATGGGACAGGATTCTCGGGTTATATGTCTTGGGCTTAAATGCTGGCGTTTTGTTCTTCTGTCTATCATCTGCGTTATCTTCCACTGAGAATGGGATACCTCTGCAAGGTCTAATGGTCACTATGGGAAAAGGGAGGTCCTCTTGGCTTTGGTCTTTCTGGGCTGTTGAATTGTTTTGGGGCATCAAATTCCTGACTCTTGTGTTGTTATCTCTTTTACCATCGATGTTTTCCTTTACATCGCTGCATCTTTTCGGACCTCCATCTCGGTCTTAACATATTCCTTTCCTGTTTCTCGTCCTTGAACTGTACACCTCTTTGGGCGTTCATTTTTGATGCCGTCGTCTCTTGCTTCTTTTCCACGGCTCCTTCCCTATCGGGGTCAGTTTCGGTCTCTGTTCGGTCCCGTGGGGGGCGATATTGATTGGCGTTTTCATGTACTGTACACACATTTCGCAACAATTCCCAACAGAAGCTGACATCATACAACGCAGAGGAAATAGTAAAACTGTATTTCGAGAAACAAAACGCCAAAAAAAGTGCTGGTAGATATCGGGATGCCACTGCCCGGAGTCGACTCGAACCTTGGACCTGCTTTTCGGCTCTCGCCTGCCTTACCTCAGTTTAGGCTTCGCTTAATCACACTTGTGCTACCGTTACGCCACGGGGCTATTTATCAGCCGTTGTTTGTTGAACTGAGGCCCTGAAAGGGGTGCTTATATGTTTCTTCACGACTTCACCGGGGGGACTAACTCCCTGATCAGTCTACGAGTGAATGATAATGTTGGTGAGCCACGCTCATCATTCGGAGTTTGCAGCATCAGCTTCTAAAAATGCTCCTTCTACATGTCAGAGGACGCGGGGGCCCCTCCCCTAATTGTTTGAAGAGAGCACCTGCAGTATGGGAAGACTGTTTTGCTCTTTCCCGAGTAATACTACTAGAGGTAGTCCTCGGCATGTACCCACGTGGGTGATTTCCAACCAATCAATAGCCTGAAGTTGCGGGCCGTTAGAGGCATAGACTGGAAAGACCGGATATCAACGATATTCCGAACGGAAGCAAGGACGAAATCTCGAGTTGGGAAGGTAGGATTTACAGCGTGATCATGCTGTCATCGTCATATTTCACTTGATTGATAACGCACTTGTTGATCTCCTGGGCTGAGCACTTCTACCTTTCAAACACTTTCGTGCTGCACAGATCGACCGTGGTCTCCCTCCAATCATGAACTTCAAGACAGCGTGCCACGATTCAGACGAGCTCTGCGAAAGATGCCTCCAAATCAAGTTCCATCACCTATTTTATGGTGATATAAGAAACCCCCAAATACACGACGACGACAAGCGGGATAGTCACTACGGTGTGGTCAACCTCGGTGTCCTCGACAAAGACGCGACATGTGTACTTTGCCGCTTCTTCTACTCCGTGCGTTGGCCCCAAGCACCCACACCCACACCCCCTTCGCTTGATCATTATCATTTGAGGGTGTTTACACGGGTCGACGTGTCGAAGTACTCGTTTCCAGAAGCTAGCGGCACCGTTCGTGGAGCTACCGTCTGTAGCGTCGTTCCAGGACACATCGCAGAATTCACCGATGACAGTCTTGAGAGCTATCAGAAAGCTTACTACGACCCTGACGTGCGTGGGTCAGAAAACCTCGGGACAAACGGCTATTTCTTTCTTTGTGAGCAGTCAATGCTACCATTAACGAAGTACTACAATGGAGGAAGAGGACCTTTGTCAGTAGTGCCCAAAGGCCTCCGCGTTTTCCCCAGTATCATCAACTACCCATTGATCAAGTCCTGGCTCACCCAATGTGAGCATATTGATCTTCTAGCTTATCGCAAGAAGCAGGTGCACCAAGATCTCATTCCGATACGGTGTATCGACTGCGAAAGCCGCGAAGTCATCCGACTACCTCCTGGGGAAGAATATGTGGCCCTCAGTTATGTCTGGGGGGGAGTCTCTGTGGCTAGCATATTGAGAGAACAGCATCCTGAGACTGGGAGGAGTGAGAGGCTTTTCGTATCCGAGGACGCCCCCGGTGTTATCAGGGACGCCATCACAGCAGTGAAGAACATCGGACTACGCTATCTTTGGGTTGACCAGTGCTGCATTGACCAGACAGACAGCACTGATAGATGGGTCCAGATCAAGAACATGGATAACATTTACGAGGGCGCTTTCGTGACCATCGTGGCAGCTGCCGGCAAAGACTCGTCGTTTGGTCTTCCCGGTGTCGCTGCTGTTGGTGCTGCTGGTGCTGCTCAGAGACCGAAAAGAGAGCAATGCCATGTCAAGATCGGCTCGAGGTCTATGTCGCTAGTCGGATCTCTCCCCACCGCTCATGATGTAATCCGAGAGTCTGTGTGGGCCACGCGCGGATGGACGTATCAAGAGGCTGTCCTGTCCCGTCGTCTGCTCATCTTCACTGAGTATCAAGTGCACTTTGTGTGCCCGGCACGTATATGGAGCGAAGATAAAGCTTCTCTCTGGAATGATACTCCGGGAAGGCAACATGCCTGTTTCCAGCACTCCCCGCAGCTGTCGCAGATATTTGAGACTGACATGTTTCGAAGAGACGATGGGGTTGTCCAACGGATGCTTCGGCATTTTGAACAATATTCGGCGAGGCATCTGACAAACGAAGAAGATGCGCTTGACGCCCTGAGAGGCCTATTGACCAGGTTTCCCTTTTTCACATACTATGGACTGGTTTTGCAGAGAGAGGACACAGAACAAGAGCGAGAAACGCAGCAGCAGCAATCCAGGCACCTAAATGCCATGCCAGTACAGTTCTTCCAGTCTCTTTGGTTTTCTTTTCGATTTGCCGAGGGGGGGGACTGTGGAATCAGACCCCGACATCGTTTTCCCAGTTGGTCATGGCTGGGCTGGAAGGCCCCGAACGGTGTGAGCTACCACAATTTCGATCTGACTTTAACCGACTCGGACTTCTGGGGTTACAAATTTGAAGAGAAAGCAACCTTTTGGGCCGAGGACAATAAAGGCTACCAGGTACCGATGGCAAATCTCCTGCCCTCGTCATCGTCATCCGCGACACCACTGCCTTTCTCGGATAACTCGAGAGTTATACCTGAACTGTCCACGTACCTATGGGTGGAGAACATGGTCCTCCAACTTCAATTTTGCGAAGCTCATAGGCACCTCGACAATGATCACCTCTATGTAGAGGTGCGTTTTAATAACGGCGTACGAGGCAGGATAGAGTCGGTCTACATGTCACGAAAGCGGGATGACCCTCAGTTTCAAAGATTGATCTCGGAGGTGTGGGATTGCGTACTCATTTATAGAACTAGAAGAGACCGCTACGGGCCAAATCATATTTGGAGTTTCCTGATACTAGAGTGGTCGGGTAATACGGCGTATAGGATCGGTACGCTTGAAATTGGCGAGTGTTCGGTGGAAGAGTATCAAGCTTTGCTACAAGAGGTGCCGCATTCTGTTCGGAAAATGCGACTTGGTTGATCCGTACACAGAAGTCTCGCATTTTCGCCTGCATTTTCCAACCCACCCAAAACATCGGCGTAACCAACACCATCCTCAGTGGTACGGCAAAGGCGACAAGTCAAGCCCTTCAACCGTGAGTTTGAACGAGTCGTTTCTATATCACCACCAGTTAGCTTTGCACGCCCACCAGACAACAGGGTATCACTCCAGGTAAAGGCAAAGAAACATACCTCGAATAACTCCCCGCAGTATCCAAATCCAGCCGTCCGCGGATACAATCCTCAAAGTCAACATCTGCCCAAATAATCCCCTCGTCATCCTCCCACTGCGGGCCAGCAAGCACGTCTCCAAACGGCGAGACAATCGCCGAGCCACCACGAGACACAAACTCTTCCTCCGTCTTGGCACCGGTAGACCTATCAATAACATGGGACTTGAAAGTCTTTCCGCTATCAAGCTTGGGCTTCTGAGTCGAAGCCGGAGCTGCTAGAGCAGCAGAAGACAGCGCGGTCTTGGCCGTCGTGGTGGACACGGCCTCGTCGTCAACTTCGGCTTCCGCTTCGGCTTCAACATGACCTTGGTCGTCGCAACAAGGCAAGACGATCTCGTTGCCGTCTTCGTCGAAGATGGATTGTCTGCGGATTTTCTTGGGGTGGCCGCGACTGTCGCTGCGGGGAGACGGGAGGGCAATCTCGAAGCCTTGTTCTGTGACGAGGGAGCTGCGTCTGCCATCACTGGTAAATGGAGAAGGGTCGGCGATGGCGCTGGTGTCGGCCTGTTGTTGCGGTTGCTGGGAGAGCACGGGGCGACCGTTGGTCTTGGCTTGTTGCTTTCCTCCATCTTTGCGCACACACATGTTGGAGCTAACGACGAAGCAGCGGCCTTCAATGGCAACAGTCCTCATTAGGGGTAGCCATGTGTCACGGCCGTCGGCGGTCGGGGCGAGATAGAGGTTGATGTTCTGGGAGTAGAGCGATTGGCGGAGCATAGGCATGTAGTTCTCCCAGCAAATGGCGGCGGCGAGGTTGATGCGGACGCCGCGGATGACGGTGCTGACGGCGCGGAGGGTAGCGGGGGAGCCTTGGGCCCAGACTAGTCGTTCGATGGCGGTCTGTTTTGGGAGTTGTGGCGTTAGCTTGCACTTCCATAGCAGATCCGCAAGGAAAAAAGGGGGAAAAAATACTCACAGGCATAACCTTCCTCCTCTTCCCAATCATACCCATCTTAGGACACACATAAACCGCACTACAATACAGACTGCCCCCAGCCTTCTCAATACACCCCGTCACCAAGAAAACACCTGTCTCCCTGGCAATCCGCTCCAACTCTTCCCTCGTCCCATCCCCCCTCTTGTTCTTCACCTTGTCCTCCCCGCCCTTCCCATCGGCCCAACCCTGAACCTCATCACCAACTAACTCCCTCCTAACCCACCTCTCCAACCCGCCCGCGCCCCCTTCCCCCACGATATCTCCCAAATCTACCGCGGCCTGGAAATACCGGAGGTACTCGTCCCTTCCCTCGGCCGAGCGAGAACCCATTACGCACCCAAAGTTGGTGCCGCGCGGGTAGCCGCCGATGTAGGCCTCGGGGAGGAGGAGGATGTCGATGTGGTTGGAGGCGGCGCGGCGGGCGAGGTGGGCGATTTGCGAGAGGGTTTCGGGGGTGGTGGGTTGGGTGGAGGGGGAGGCTGTGGCGATGCGGATTTTGGGGGGCGTCATTTTCGCGGTTGTTGATGGGTGGTTTGGTGATGGTGGTGTTGTGGTGGTGGTGGTGGGAAGGTGGGATAGCTGTTTGGATCCCTCTGTGTGGGAGCAGAGTCAGTATAGCAAGTGAGGGGATACAAAATGAATAACAGCTCGGAGAGCTCTCGGGAGCTTTATATATACGAGTGGGAGCTTGGAGCTAAAGAGGGGAAGCTCCATAGAGCTATTCCCACGAGGTTAGAGTTCCATGCATGCAACCAAACTAGTCACCGTCACGATGACTCCCGTTCCCTCGAACGCTCCAAGCGCGGTGGGGCTCGGCATCCATCGGCGTCACGGTTCTTTGTTTCGTTTCTCAAAGACGCCGAAGTTTCGGAAGCTCCCGGTCCCCCACGAATCCCGGAAGTGTTGAGAGTCACCTCAACAACGGGTTGGACCGACGTTGAAGACTTGAAGGAGGTGGATGCTGCAGCTGGGATCAGGGGGGGTTGTCTTAGTGGCTGCCCCCTGCTGCCCCCGCATTTCAGGGAGGGCCAAGCCGCTAAGACCGTTGAAACGGGGTTCTGATAGGAGGGCAATCGCGCTGGAAGGTGGTACCTAGGTACCTGTGACGTAACAGCTTTTGACTGTGAGGACCTTGGTGGCCCAGCTCGAGCTCTCGGGAGGAAGCCGAACGTGGGTGGACAGAGACTCTTCGAGAACATCAGATTTGCGACGTTCGTTGTCACCGACAGGATTCCTTCTGAAAATACAACGTCAAAAGTATTGTTCCATCCAGACTTCCGTCTCCCGTCTCCCGTCTTCCGAGCTGACGAGGGATGTACAGTACGCATCCAACTTCTCCCGGTCTTCAACGACAGCCGTGATGCGTCTATCTAGAACGGCTCCGCTCCTAACGGACATTAGCAGAAGACCGGGGCCGGACGTTGTAACCAAAGCCGTCTTGGATCTTACTACTCGTCAGGGCTCGACACGCCTCTGACTGACCTGGCCCAAGTCCATAAAGCACATGAACATGTGCACTCCTGCGCCAAGAAGCACGAGCGGGAGATCCAGAAGATTCTCCTAGATAATATCTATCCTCTTGACCAACCTTGTTGTTATCAAAAGTGTGGTGACGGTACTCAACACCTCCAATTCGTGTCGTGCGGCAAAACCTTCGACTCCCACCAAGAAATGGGCGAACATTATCAAATCCATATTCGAGCGATGACCAAAACATTACCCAATAAGACTAAGCAGTTAAGCTGCTTTTTTGGGTCTTGCGCCAGTAATCCAGAAGGAGGGAGGTTGAATAGAGGGGGGCCAACCTTCTCTACCGAAGAGGAGAGACGCGTACATATATGGGAAGTCTATTAGCTATACAATAACTTGGCGCTAAACGTCGAATTTTGCGAATACTGCCATACGTGGCTCTCCGAGCTATATCAATGGCCCAAACATGCATACCGTCACCTCACCCAAGCGGCAGAGATTATCGAGAAGTATGGTTACAGCGGAGTGACCACCGGGCGTACCCTAATACCCCGGATTTGCCCGTTCTGCTACCACGACGAAACGAAGCCTGCTCACCAACGTGTGTATTGCCACGAGCGACAAGGGTATCCTGTGCATATTGGCATCCATATTATTGAGATGGACAAGACGAACAAGATAATGAAGTGTTCATGCTTTCCAATGTTCTGCGACTCCGCAGACCAAATGGACAGCTCCCAAATGCTGCTCCACTTGAAGGATGTTCATCATATCGAAGGGGTCAGGCGTGATCGCTTATGATTGGGTGTATCTTCATGTTCGGAAGCTCTGGTTATCGGCTTTTTCTTGTGTTCATGGTAGGGACGGGCTGGGTCGGGACGAGATTGTCAACAGTGGAGGGCAAGATGGGAGAGATATATTGTACTTATAGGTGTATATTTAAGGCCAAGAAAAGAAAAGAGACGGGAGCGTGGTTTCTTTGTTAGGCAATAGAAATGGAGTTCTGATATAACTAGATGTTTGTCCACGCCACTTGAACGGGATAATAACCTTCAGATTACCTAGTCTATTTAGAAGGACTTTTCGCTACCTATCTGTAAACTAATGTACAGAAAGAACCATTAACTACCTATCCCTATATGGCAGACTTGTACACGACTATCAGTTGATGGAAAATCACCAACCCCTTCTTTATCAAAACGCATTTTGTATGTCACCAACGACGTGATGACCAACACGTATCACTTGATGACCGTTTGGTAACCGAAATAGTCCTTTGGATATGGTGTCTTGTCGGAGTGAGAAGGGCTCGAGATTCATCCCATCTCGTTTCATCCCATCCCGTTTCATCCCATCTCGCTGATCAACCCGGGTCAGACCTGTCAAGCTCTCCGAGCCACTATACAGCTTCCCTCCCCCTCCACCACCACAACCCTCTACCGCGGCGGTTTAGGCAACGGCAAAATTTCCACCACTGGGTGATCCGCATACTCGGATCCCTTCCCATCATACCTTCCCCGCTCGTAACTACTATCCGTCTCCGGGCCACTGCAGTGATTCCAGCTCGCCATGCACTGATTCACACAGACATAGCCCAGCAGCACGTCCTTACTCTTCGCCGACACCTGGCCTCGAAACTGGCAGGTATACAACTGCTTCTCGGCCGCGTCGATCAGGTCCTGGTAAAAGGCCCCCTGAGGAGTCTTGGACCAGTTGATGCAGCACCGCTTGCCGACCTGCTCGAGGCAGACGGACCGGTGATTGTTGTCTTCTGGGATCAACTCGGACTGCAGGGGGAAGACGCCCCGGACGAGGGTCTCGCACACCGGCACGTCGGCGCCGTGTTTGCCGGAGCAGATGACTGTATTGGAGCCGCAGCGTTTGTGGAGCTTGGGGCCGCGGCGGAGGGGATCGGGATCGGGTTTGGCGGGTTGGTTGGTGTTTTCGTCGGTGGTGGTGGAGGTGCTGGTGAGGTCGGTGGTGATGGAGGTGTTGTCTTTGAACCTGGTTATTGAGAGAGAGTTGAGAATGCATGTTAGGAAAACCGATTGATATGGAGGGGCAGGATGAAGGGGATGATTAGACCTACCAAGAGACCAGACCAAACTGCGTCTCGATCTGGCCGGCGAGGATTAGGTCGGGGTCATCCTCCTCGTAAAGGACGACACCGGAGACGAACGAGGCGATAAGGGTCGTGACCGTGGCGAAAAATCTCAGAGGAACCATTTGGGAAGCGACCACAGGGGCCGAGTGTTGTTTATTTGGCTTGTCTTATGAGGGTTGGTGTTTGTAGCAGTTTTGCCAAAAAGAATAAAAGTGAAAAGGAATCCCAAGACGTGGATTTCGGCGCAGTGTCTTGTATTTGTCCGGAGGAAAAACAAAGTGCTGCTCGGAGCTTACTTTGTGCCGAGGAAAAAATGTGCGAGAAAAGAACACTGACCAAGTGGCACGAACGAGTTGCTGATCTGTCATCATAAAAAAAAGCGTATCATCTGTAGGTATGCATAGAATTTATCGGGCTTCGGTCCTCCGTTGCATCTCATTCGGCGTTGAAGAGGCATGGTGGCGAGCATCTTCCCAGCCATCCCGTCTGCGGCCTGAGGGACGGTGCCTTACATATTTGATATGCATCAGGAAATTCACATGTCCGGTTGCTGAACTGCCTACCTCTACCACATGATTGACGTCCGTGTCTTGATGTTCTTCCATTGTGGTTGAAGATGATTGCGTTCGAAGATTTTATGAACGACGAAGACCGTGGTCGTGATGGTTCTGGGCTCAACTCCCACCCGGCAAAGGACCATTCAGATCGGACGACACCTACTTGAATGGGGGTCGTCAATAACTGCCGCTCCCGCTTCGTCAGCGAAACCCCTGCCATGGGGTCCATGGGGCTTGAAGGGCGTGCAGAAGAACGACGATTTCGACGTTTTGCAGCACGAATCACGAAGTGTCCTTCCTCGAACGGCCCAGAGAAGCTACAGTGCTACCGCGCGGGGCAGAGAACTAACTTGTGAGCAGTGAGCAGCGACAAAAGAGAGATAAATACAAACATACAAAGAAATTCAAAATCACGGAAAAGTTGGGGTGTTTTGACGGTGCTGGACCGAGCGGTCTTTTTTTTGTTGTAGCTTTCTGTACCTTTATCGGAAGATGAAAGAAGAGAAGTCTTGCGTGTCGCGAGGTGGTGAGCTTTACTCCATCCCTGTATTACTTTGTTTCTTCCCTTTTCGCTTCCCATCCTATGATCATATGTATGGAAGCTGGGGGCCGTTGAAGGTACAAGTCGTCGTCGATGGGAACGCGATGTTTTGATAGTGTGATTGCTGCGTGCCTTTGAGAAAAGCGCGCGTGGCTGCAACTATGGCGATGGAAACATGACGCTTTGTCCGTGTCGTAGTGATAATGATAGGCAAGTTAGTATCGCAACTTGACTAGACCAGCATTCCGTGTTCTACTTATTAGTTCATGCCGTATCACAGCAATGCAATTCCAGTAACAGCGTACTCCGGAGAGCCAGTTGTTTTATTTTCTGTCTGTCTCTTCTACACCTCCCCCCTCGACCTCTTATCCCCCGCAACACGAGACATGCTCTGTTCCCCAAACCGCTTTTGCCATCGCAAAATAAAATGTTGCTATAAGTCCATTGGTAATGAATACAGATCTTGAACGGGATAGAAAGACGTTAATCATGACGATCGTCTTAGTGAAAGACGCTGAAAGAAGTTCTCGCGAGCGCTTGGGAAGCTGCTGTGTGTAGTCCTACCGCGAATGAAAGGGTCTTCGCGATGATGATTCAGACGATGAATTGGATGAGAGGCCATATGGTAATGCTAGCTAAATCGGAGGAAGACAGCTTCGACGTGTCCTCGTCGGTAGTGTAGAACCGGATGTGACCGGTTCCGGCGAGGAGAGCCTCCTCTCTCGAAGTATAGATCGTAGGTACAGGGCAAGCGCAATCTCGCATAAAGTGGTTGTTGCGGATGGCCAGGAACAGCTCCCGGGCAAAGCGGTCGCCTTCTTTCCTCTTTCGGTTGTGGAAAACGGGTGTTTCCTTTGGCGAGGCAGGAAAAAGTGGCGTTGCGAGGTTGTGGTGGGTTACAAGCGTGCTGCCGCGAGAGCGGCGTGGCAGTCGCAGTCTAACCATCTTGTGAGTGATGTGGTGCTGTGTTGTTGTTTATGGGACAGTTGGTGACGATATAATCATTTGATCTGAAATGAGAGAACTCGAGGATTGATGTCGCTGGATCGCTTTCAAGATTTTGCCTAACACCCGTCGTCGTTGGTTTGCTACTGCGAACTTGAAACGAACGGTTAGCATGTGAAGTTTCACGATAGAAGCTGCACTGATCGAAAGTCACTTACCATAATCTTCACGGGGTCCCCCTTGGATGGTAATACATCTTTGGATCGAGGAGTTGCTTGAGCCCTCAAAGGCACAGCAATCACCCATGCATGGGTAGGCACTTGACCCATTGTTGAATCAGCTCGCTTGTGGTCGGTGAGAGAGATGTGGTGCCGGATGTCTGCTGGTGAACATCTTGTGTCCTGAGTCCAATCCGATTAGTACGTGTGCTTGGGTGTTTGGGTGATACCACAAGAGATAAAAAGATCCATGCTTGGGGTATCACCAAGGATGTCTGACACCGGGGGAAGGGAAAGATCTTGTACCTGTTATGGCTCCTGACGTTTACCGGACAGGGCTTTGAGGATAGATGGGCATGTGAGTGGTTGTTGGACTTGTTGGTTGAAAATGAAGAGGAAAGGAAGAGAAGAGAAGAGAAGAGAAGATGAGGGAACCCATCCTTATATACCCTTCAAGGAGAGTGGGCACAGAAGTCACGAGCCTATGATTTGACAGGGAGCTCACCTTCTGCAAGAGAACCGAGAGAAGTGCCCTTTCCGTGATCCTTACATAGGTGTGATCTTGTGTTGCCAAACGTTCTGTCTGCGACATCATGAGGAAAGGCTGTTCATTGTTGTCACTATGAACCTTCTCCTCTCTTTGCGGGGTTTTCCTGTTCTTTATGTAAGTCCTTCTTGTTGGGGAAGTACATGTCGGCAGAATCCCTAAAGAGCTTACCCGTTTGATTAGGTAGGTCTATTCGTTGGCAGCACCGACGTTGTTGCTATTCGAAACCCCATCCAAAGATGGAAGAACGCCCAATCAGGAGGTGATCTGACAGGTCTTATGAGTTCCCGGGCACCGGAATCAGGGTAGGGATACCACAACTCGTTGTAGACGCTATTTCTAAGGTCAGCCATGAAGGAATGTGAATGCTTGCAACCGTTAGCGGGGCAAATGCCTCGCAAGGTCCATGACTGAGTGGGTTTGAAATGATATGGCTGCCTCGATGTGTATCAAAGTGCTTCGGAACTCATTGGTTGATGTCGATACGCCATCGTCCTTCTTAGTCATCCTGTTCTCCCGATTCGTTCTTATGTTCGGTCTTTGGAAGGTTCTTTTTGTGTCAAATGATTCCATCCAGCGGTCGTTCTTCAACTTTTGCCTTTCCTTTTCTTCAGGAGTAAGCTTGGCCTAGACTGCCAGGTGCCTCGCTAATCTCTTCTCTGCCGCGTGATATCAGCCTTTGGAAGGTGCAGCGGCGCGGCGCTGGTATGATATGCAGTCGGGACCTTAACGTGGGACAGATTTGTCGGATGAATGATGGAGGAGAGAATGTCCGAGAGGTGATGGCGATGGTGTTTTGATGACAGGAGCAGGAAAGTGACCGTTAAAGTTGGGAGGGAGGTTGTTGTGTCCGGGCTTGACGGTCTTTCTCCTGGTATCATCCAAGGAGGCATTGCTCTGGTCGTCAGAGGAAGGAACGTTGACAGAACTCTAGTGCCTTCCTTCCCCTCTCGTTTGCTGTGTTTTCCTATTCAGCATTTAAGCGTCATTTGCAGTAGTGCTGTGAATGGAAGGACTCACTATCGTAGACTGCCTGTAGATACAGATGCTCTTGCCAGCTTTGTTGATCTGTTAGACAGTCTGGAGGTGCTGTCCCTTTCATGAACCCTCCGGGGAGACGAACGGGACACCATCATAGAGACAACGTACACATTTCCACTTCAGGGGACCACGTCAATGAAAGTTCACAACGGAAGTGTTATCTATGGTAATGTTATTGGTATACCCTTGAACCGACAGAATAATCTCTACTTGACCTTCAAGCTAACATATGCTGCACCCCAGACTGGAGAATCAGAAAAACGAACCAACGTACCATCGAAAACGCCACATAACTATGCTGAAAGCAACCGTGCGACTCCCGGGTCATTCAGTCCTCAACGTATACAATGCTGCAATCCCGATTCCGACCAACAAAAAAAACTCAAACAACCCGACTCAACACTGTATAAACGCCATAAGTATGCTATGATAACGCCCCCGTTTTCTCTACCCAACCGTGTCCAAAACAAAGTGCCCCAAATCGAATCAAAATCCATCCAACGAAAAATCATCCGTAAAACCTCCATTGAGCAAAACCGCAGCCAACCTCCGCCTCTGCAGCGTGAGCTGCCCTGCAGTATATGACTTCTTGGGATTAAGCCCAAGCGCGATGCAAAGAGCATTCGTGATGGTGAAGACACCACAATCGTACCCGTTGGTTTGACGTGGAGCTTCGTAGTCAATCGCCGACCATTCTGACGCTACCCATTTGTCCTCAAGCGTGACCTTGACCCATTCAAGTAATTTTTCTTTGACATGAACATGACCGGCGCCCGCTCGCATCGAGTCCAGGTGCGCTACAGTCCGCTTTCCGGGCCGTACAACCGCCAACGTCCAATGGAGACCGTCGCAGATCGGGATGAGTATTGAATCGATGTCAAAAAAGTTATTCTTCCTGACACCTGCACGGCGCATCATGCGCCCGCACTGGCTCGGCCCAGCACTGACAAGCCGTGGCCAAAAGTACGACGTGAAAGCTGCACATTTGGGATCGGTGTCTTTGGCCCCTGCCGATTTGTTGACGGCATCAGCGATATGGGAAATACTGCCAATGATGACGTTGTCGTTAAGCCATGCTTGGGGCTCCAGCAACTTTTCAACAAAGTCGCGCTTGGTGAGGGGCAGCCCTTCTAGAGTCTTGGCCAGTTCCGCGGAAGGGTTGGCGTGGAGCACACTGGAGACTTTCTTTTCCCAATCGTTGCTCAAGCTTCCGATCAGGGGGCGTTTGGGTACGCGCAGACCGGTCCGCGAGGCTTGTTCTGCCTCTTCACGGCGCCTCCTGCTTTCCTGTTCTTGTCGCCGCTTCTCCTCTCGGCGCTTCCGCTCTGCTTCTATTCTACGTTTTTCGGCTTCCCTGTGCCGCTCCTCGATGTCGCGACGAATACCATCTTCCCACTCGTGGGCCAGTTGACGACTGACCTCCAAGTCTTCGAGCTTTTTTGTGGCAATTGCGAGGTCGTCATCAGCCGCTGACTGCTGAACCTGACTGGTTGCTGAGGGTTGCTCCACCGAAAGGTTGGGTTCGTGTTGAGATGCTTCAGAGACAGCTCCCTCTGTTGCCATGATATCCTCTTGCTCAGTCTTTCGAAAAAAACGATCGATAATTGAATTCTTCTCTCCATGTGCCCCTTGAGAGGTCTTTTGGTTTCTTTCGTGGCGAATCCGTTGCAGAATTTGTCTGCGTACCTTAAAGTCGGGCTCCGGCTTTGGTTGTTCCTGAGCGCTGGCTTGGAAATTTTCCAGCATTTCTTGCCGGAGCTCACTAAGGAAAGGACCATATTTGGCCTCGTGAACTCGGAGTCCCATTTCCGGGTCATCCCTTTCGACCTCCTTTTCTGTCCATCTGGTCATATCCGAGACGGTAAAGCTTCTGCTTTTGTCAACCTTTGCGAAACGATGACGGTTTCTGGCGGTTTGTCCTGCGTTCCGGCTCGCATTGTTTTCGCAGTCATTGAAGGAGTTTGGAGTTTCGGTGGGGTGGTGCCACTGCACATTGATGGCATCTTTGAGGCTCATCACTTGGACAGGTATTTCTTTAGGCGGCGCGTAGCTCGCCACGGGCGCAACAAAGTCGAGTCTTCTGGTTCTATCGGGGGTGGCGACATACTTTGGCGATTCAGGAGTCGGCCATTCTTTGGGCTTTTTGAGGATGCTTTTGGGTTCCAGTATAGGTCGAAACTCCTTGACATTGATTGATGTAGGTTCCGTGTCCTGTTGATCAGTTGAGGGAAATCTAAATTCCCACGCATACGCAAAACTGAGATCGTTTATGGGAACTTCTTCGAAAGCGGAGTCCGGTCCGGTGGGGAAACTTCCGGGGATTGATGATGACTCGTTTGCTGTTGGCTTAACATAACTGGGTATGATTTCGCGCTTGTGGATGGCATTGGCATCCACGAAGACCTTTGATAAAGCTTCTTCGAACCCCTCCATCCCGTGCATGTGGTTTCGCAGCACCCATGACATAAACTCCGCGGCCACTCTGGCCTTCTCGTGCAATGTCCTTGTGTGCTTTTCTGGCTTGGTGTCTTCCCCATAAGCTATTGTTCGCGGTGGCTTCGGGAACAATGCTTTGTACGTATCAAGATTGTGCTGGGTGTATATTTCTTGCATCAGCTCGTAGGCTGTGATGGCGCCATCGAGGTACAACTCCCGTGCATGGCGGTATTTCGATTCCTGTTTTTTTGCGCTGTCGGTAGGAAGCACAGGCCCAATACTTGGAGTGTCGGTCATTAATTTGTGAATGGCAATGTTGAGTTCGAGGTCCTCTCCTTGGTTGGGGTCGAAACTCCTCCTGAGGTCTTCGAGTGAGTGGCTGCATGTGACCTTGGAACGGCTAATCAAATCTATGCGATGGTAAAAGACCTCGGCGATGTGGTCGAGCGCATCTCGTCCGATGTAGGAGGTTGCGTTGTCGGCCCAGGAAAAACCCGGGAGCTCGTTAGAGTATGCATCGGTTGAAGGCGTGCAGTGTCGTTTCAATCTCTTGACTGATACGGTGCCGTTGGCATCGTCAACCTTTCGTGTGTCAACAATGTCGTAATGGGTTTCGCCCTGGAAGAAGCCGGATATGAAATTCCGGACAACGGTAAATGGTGTGGCCATCGTGATTAGGACCTGATTAGCGAGGGCGAAAGGGTTTATCCAGGAGCTGTCCATGGGCGATTCGGACGATGGCGCTGGCTCTGGCATCTGTGGATGGGAAAGCTGGTCAGTCTCTGCTCGTCTCTCGCATGTCCTTGATCGGAGCAGGGGAAAACTTACACTATCGTCAACTGCTGCAGGCAGGACCCTTTCCACAGCCTTGTGGTCGATGTTCTCGGAGATGAGCTCAAGCTCGCCAGCCTCCGCAACGCGCTTTCCGTTGTTGTTAAGACGGGGCTCGTGGTGCCGGCTGAGTAGCTCTTGGTAGACTGGCCAATAGTTGTGCGAATCGCGGCACTCGCAATGCCAATGAGGATCAGCGGGTTGTTGAAGAACGGACAGCTTGGATGGGTTCTCGTCCGCAACGTAGAATCGGATATGACCGGTAGCAGCAAGTGCTGTCTCTTTGGACGTATGGATTGTTGGTACTGGACAACGGCAGCCCCTCATGAAATGGTTGTTTCGGATCGTGACGTAGAGCTCTCGCGCGAAGCGATCCCCTTCTTGCCTCCGTCTGTCACGGAAGCGGGGTGTTTCTTGTGGAAGTGGAGGAGATACGGAAGTGCCGAGATGGTGGAAGGTATCGAAGGAAGTGCGACCGCGAGCGCGGCGCGGAAGGCGTATTCTGACCATTTTTGTGAGCTGTGGTGTTCCTTGTTGGTGTTGTTGTTTGGTGGAAGGAGGAGAGAAGGCAAAGGGAACTTGCGAAGTGGGGGGTTACCTACCAGCCCAGGTTTCGGGACCGAACCTGCTCCTGCTGCCCGTATAATTAATTCGATTCGCGTCGAGGCAGCGCGCGCGCGTCCTGTGGGCGTGTCTGGCTGTTGTAAAGGAAGGAGCGACCAGCTCTAGGGCGGGGCAGTAGCACCTATATCGTCACTGAAGGAAGGCGCGGTGGCCCGGTGTGGGTCCACTGTTCCTTCCCGTATTCAGCGCTGAAATACCAGCAAAACAGTTTCGCTATGGGGGGTGCCAGTCGGGGCGACGCATGGACGCTGGGGAACGAGCAAATGTGATGATATCGCCAAATATGCGATGCAGCTGGAAAAGAGATGCTTTGGTGTTGAGGCTTTGCTGTGTGAGTGGAACAAGACATTCCCGGTCGCACTCCATTCCCGCCGCAACGCTAGAAGCTCGACCGTTGATTGGTGGTCGGCTCGCGCTTCGATTGGTTCTTGGGCCCTGACATACTGCAACCCACTTCCCCGTGCTCCCGCCAGTTGGGGTTTAGCGCCATCACTCAATCAGTGTCCGCTGCCGGCCACCCATGTGCTGGCATCCCGTCCTCTCTTCCGTCATCGCTTCTACGCAATTGGTCCATTTCGCAATTCGCGATGGCCGGTGCACGAGCCATATCAATCACGAAACCAGCTCTGGAAGTTTGACAGCATTGTTTGTAAAGTCGATGACAGCTATTCAAAGTAGACGTGGTTGCTTAAGATTAACTAAACAGCGGACTTCGCAAAGGGCCATCATGTGCTGCATCAAATCGAATCCGTCTTCGTACACACAGCGAGCAACCTAGGAAGCATGTGTCTTAAGCCCTCAATCCTCTTTCTATAGTTCCTCTATAATGTCAAGCAGTTCGCCAACGACAGATGAAAGAACCCGTGCAACGTAGATCCCGCCTAAAGAATATTGAAAAGGCTGCGAAACGACCAAAGTGACATTGCAAACTTTTCCGGTAGCCACATCCAAACCCCGCGGCCAAACGTCTAAATGCTCAAGAAGGACCGGAAATCTTTCTGCAAGGAGATGCTTGCAATGCCAAACACATCCCTCGCATGTTTTGTTCATTGGCGAGTTGGCCGGGTAACCGAGTCGACCCACAAGGTGGTCCCCATGTTGCCGACCTCCCACCCATTATCCCCAAACTCCTCCCCCATCATTATACGTTCCCAAACGCTTCAGAAACGCGTTTACTTGGCGAGCTCTACACCTTGAGCGCAACCTAGTGTCTTTTTCACGTCGCCTGCGGTGCGTTAGTTAGGTGCTACTCATGGTGTTGAGATGGGTTGGGGTGGTAGAAGGATCTGGGTTKGGGGGGGTGGGGAGGTGATACTTCGGGCCGCGCGCAACGACAACCCGACACTCTCCAGGATTCCCAACACCACCAAAAGCCCATCTCGCTCGTGCGAATGAGGGGAAACTTACCATAGATAGCGAACTGGAAGGCAGTAAGGGTGCCGACCATGAAGAGACGGGCACCGATACCAGTGTAAGAGCCCTTAAGGCCGAGCTCCTTGGCGATCTTGACAAGACGAGAGGTGGTGGACTCGCCGGGAGCACCGGGGGTCTGAAGGCAAGCGCGTTAGCATAATCCGGCTAGTATTGGATTGTCTGGGATAGTTACCTTGTTGATCTTGGAGAGCATGGTATCGGCGGGCTGGGAGACGATGGCAGCGGCGAAACCGGCAATGAGACCGGAGCCAAGGTTGACGGCGGTCTGGGCGGAGTCGGACATGTCCTTCTTGGGGTAGACGTTATAGACGGCCTCGGCGACCTTCTCGTAGACGACGAACTTGGACATGGTGTAGGGGATCCTGGAAAAGCATGATTAGCTGCATGTTATCACAACTGCAACATGGACGACATGGCGACTTACTGCTTGAAGAGAATGGGTCCGAAGCCGGCGTAGAAAGCGCCGACACCCTCGTTCTTCAGCATCTTGCCGAAACCGCTGATAAGGCCGCTGGCATAGGTGGGCTGGGAGACGAGACGGATACGGGTGGCCTCGAGGGGGCAGAGGGCAATGTCGGCGAAGAACTCGGCAGCGGCGGAGGAAGCGAGGTAGACGGCAGTGCGGTTGTTGGTGGCGGTCTCAAGGCCGAGCAAGTTGATGCTCTGCTGCTTGAAGAACTCGTAACCACCGAACTTGAAGGCACCCTGGAGGAAGTAACCAGCGAAGGTAGGGCCGGCACCGGTAAGGAGGGCACCGGCACCCTCGGTCTGGATGACCTTCTTGAAACCGCCGATCATGCCATTGTTGTAGGTGACGGGGTCGAGCTGAATGCGAGTCTTGACGCTGTTGTTATGCAGACGTGTCAGCAGCGGTTCGTGATATCTACGGGACAAGGGCACTGGGCTGCGGAATCCAATGCGCCCAATGCCATGACGGTGGACAGGCTGAAGGCGAGACAACATACACATCGACGGGGGTGAGGGCACCGTGGGTGACGGAGCAGCAGATGGCACCAGCAAGAGCGAATCTGGAATAGAGGTTGGCAGCGCTCATCTGGGGAGCAGCAGCAGCCTTAGCCTTCTCGACGACGGCGTCGACCTTGGGGGTAGAGTTGGCCATTTTGGATATCTGGGTTTGGACGACAAACAAAGACTGAGTGGAGATGGGTTGACGGGGAGGAAAGAGGGCAAAAAGAGCAATCGGGCGGGAAAGTCGTTCGCGACGGAGGTTGGCGATTGAGCCTTTTTGGAGAGTGGAGGTGGACACGGAGGCACGGGAGGGTGGAAAGGCCGGCGCTGCGGAAAAACAATCAGAGACGCCAGCAGAAAAATATTGGTCCGGTAATTCCCGGGTCAGGTATTGGCCAAGTACCAATCCGCAGCGGCCTTTGTACCCCTCTATCCCCGGCCCTGGCCTTTCAGGAGCACCATAGTGCCCGCCAGCCAGGGCAACAGGACCGAAAGTCGGGTGTTTGAGAGAGACCCACGAGACGTCACCGCGCACACGATTTTACACTAGCGCGACTTCGGAGTTAAGGACAAAAGGCACAAGAGGAATCCATGACATTGGATCCCGTCCACGACCGGGTACGCCGTCCAGGTGCGGTGAACCTGTGCACTACCGCGAGTACTTACAAGACGACTCGAAGATAAAAGGAAGGGATCAATGATAGAGGATGACAATGGAGAGAACCTCAAGTGTACCTCTTATCGCGTACAATTTGCGCTGATTTATTGCTTATCGTGAAGTGTTTGTGACATGGCAGACACCACAATTTATGCAGCCAATACAGGGAACCTTTGTCCGCACTCAGGCAAGCGCATACAGCTTAAAAAGAAATCGAGGAAACAGCAAGACGTTGCTCAACTGTGGAACTGGCAGTCACAACCTCAGCTAGAAGAGAAAAAATTGAGCGAAGACCAAATTGATTCTCAGTTTTGTCGTCGACCAATGTTTACATCTCGACTCCCAATTTGACACTCCGATATGTATTCCCAACACAACATCGCATCTTGACCCGGACACCACATCCCCTGCTTGGCGCGAACGATGACCCTCCTCCCGTTGCTGCACTGCTGAAGGGGTCAGCCTGTCAGCGTTGTCCCTTTGTGCATGTGCCTTGCCTGTCTGGCCGATTTTTGCCGTCGTGGGATTGGCTGCGCGGAACAAAGATCTACGAACCGAACAGCCTTCAATGTCAGGGCAGCCTGGAGTACAAAGGCGGTTGGAACGTTGAACAAGGCTGGAGGACTCGGGGAGAGCCATGTCATCCAACATCGAAGCCCTTCCGTGCGGCGGTCCTAACCGTCGTCAACCTCGGCTCCTGTCTCATCGCCTGTTTCGCCATTGCCATCGTCTCACAGTCCGCCGATACCACGCTCTCCAAGACCTAGCCGTCCAACCCGGATCCCTCTAGCACCCATTCCCATCTCAACACCAGCAGTAGCACCTAAACTAACGCACAACACGCACACTCGCTGAACTGGGTTTGAGGATTCGAGCATCGTCCTTATCCTCTCAGGCCCCTCTACCACCCCATCCCATCTCAACACCATCAGGAGCAAATAGCACCATACTAATAGAGATGGGGACAGTAGTACCCACAAGGACCTGGTTGTCTCCTCTAGCTGGTAATAGTTCCCGTCCTCTGATATGCAGGCCATGGCCACTTACACACGGACGACAAGCACATGGGCTGGCGTACCAGGTCGTATCACACCAAGGTTGTAGGGACGTATCTTAACATCTGGGCATTCCCCGAGTGCTAGTTCTGCGAACGTATTTATGGTATTATACCACTGACGTATTGTGACACCAGGCATCCGAGGGCCTACATCGCCAAAGACAAATGACGACCTTTCCGCTACTGGGCTCCCTTTGCTTTCCTTCGGAGCTCGTCTGCAAGTCTCAACAGATAAAACTCCCTCGCCTCAGCCGGCAGCTTCTGGAAGCAGTTTGCGATACGGGTCAAGTCCGTTCGGCTTTTCTCGTACGCCGCCAAGTCTCTGTTCCCATACACATCTTTCCCAGCTGCATAGCAACCGCCGTCAAGATCGCGGAAGAAGACGTTCACCGCAATGCTGCTGTCCGAAGTAGGAGTCGCCGTATGCAGCCAAAGTGGGGGCAAGAACAGGACGTCTCCTGGAGTTACGATAGCTTCGTGAGGATGCGTCACTTGAGCCAAGTACCTCGAGTCACTCGACTCCCCAAAGAGAGTAAAAAAGACATCGATACTGGAACTCGATGCCCCAGGGGCAAAGCTGAGATGCTCAACATCGGACGGCGGGAAAAGAATCATGCGCTTCGAGCCGCCGATTTGGCAGTACACGTTGGCCATGACCTAGTCAATCGTCAGAAGGAATGCCAATATACGGCAGACGGATGAGAGGACTTACGTCGTAATGCAACCACATATTGACCGGCCCGGATACTCGTAGCACCGAGCTGAACAGTCTCTCGTCTACCAGGGCCAGCTCAGGTGGCAACACAAAATCAGTAGCCAACAAGGGATAGTCGTCACTCAGAACGGCTGGCTTTTCCGTCGGCTTGTCGGTCGATAGCGCCCTCAGGTATAGCCGGTCCCCTTTCTCAACGCGCTTCATGAAGTCGCCGAACTCGGTCGTCACGTAGCGGAAGTTCTTCGTGGTGAAATCCATTGCGGGTATCGTGGACTCGTGGATCACGATCTAGGTAAGGGCCGTCCGTCAGTTATGGGGCATATTCGAGGTAGATTTGGTCACCGTTTGCTTTCCCGTGTTCCTTCAACTTACCTTGCGGTCCGTTCCAACCTTCTCCGCTACGTAGTCACCATCTCCCCACTTTGACACACAGTCGCCCAGGTTTAGGCCCTCCAAAACCACCGGACGACCCTCACGTACGATCCTGGCAAAGTCTTCAGCATTTTCCAACTTGACCCGGGGAATGGGTTGAGTGCAGACGCTTACGCTGCCATTGACGTTGCCCTCAGCACCGTCGGGCGCCTGATTTCGGAGAGGAAGACTCCTTGGCTCACCGGCGATGATGTCGACTGTCCTCTCGTGTGTCCACCCATGTGCTGTGATGGGCGAACTTCCATCCCCCATCGCAGCTGGTAGGGGTCGTTCTAGGGTTGAGATACCCTTGTTCCAGAAGGTTCCCATGGAGAAGCAGGTTGCTCCGCCGCCCATGATCACCAAGCGGCGACCGTCCGGCGTGACAACAGGAGAAGTTCCAACCAACAACAAGGGGCCTGGGTGTGACGGTGATTCGGCATTTGCGGCTTCTGGAATAAGCCGTCTTGTGATTGTGAGTTCTCCGGTGCCATTCAATGAGCACAGCAAGATCTCGTCTTCCAGATCCAGAAGGTGGTCCTTAATAACACCACCAAGAACCAAGAAGTCGGTCTGACTTTGGGGCAGACAAGAAGCCCCAAACCTCGTAAGAAGTTGACGTGGGAGGGCCTCTTCGGGGCCGCCAGCAAAAGATTTCACCTGTAGCGGAACAAACCTGACGACCGGCTTGCTGCTGTCAGATACGTCCAGGCTCCATGTGAGAAGCTGATCAGCAATGAGGCCATCATCACTCAAGCCGCCAGCAAAGACACCAGAGAAGGAGTCTTGCTCTTGACGGAGACAAGCGAGTGTAGCGCCATACACAGACGTCGGCTTGACGTCCCCGGCGATCTCGCATCTAATCCAGCCGAGCTTGGGCTCATAAATAAGCCAATCAGGGAAGATGTCGGCAACTCCTCTTCCACCGGCAAGCAGGGCCATATCTGTCTTCCCCAGTCTCGCGACAGAATGCCTGTAGAGCGGAATCGGGAGATCATGGGTACGTTTCCACGCCCATTCTCCCTCGCTGCCGGTACTCTTCTCCAACAGCCAGCAATCCTTGAGGGGTGTGGACGGTGATGCCCGTCCACCTACAAGGAGCTGGGCATTGCCGAGATCCGTCAGCGAGTGACACATCCTCGTTAACGGGCCGCCCTCACGGAAAGTGAACGGCACCTCTTGCTCGGTTCCATCAATCTCCGCAGCATCCCCCCCTTTCTTCCGCCCGTAAACATCGCAATTCTGCAACCGGCTCTTCGTCCCCAACCCCATCACATTCAACAACTTCATCTCCTCACCCTCTCCCTCTCTCTTCTCAGAACTCGAAGAAGAAGACAACACCGCCCCAGCCGCAAACCTCCTCTGACCCCTCTGCCCCGGTACATCATCCCACCTGACCTTGATCTTCTCAACCGGCACCCCCAACTCCCTTCCGTTCGGGATTCCCCCAACCACCCGAGTCTTCTGTCCCTCCCTAGCCACCGTCCTAGCCCTCACCACACAGTAATGGCTCGCAAAAAGCGCAAACTCCTCCCACTCATCAAACGGCTCCACCTCCTCCAGCCTCCGTCTCTCAGCCGCATTGACAAACGTGTCCTCCTTATCCGCCCACGCCTCCCACAGCGTCCAGACGCGCACATCCCCGCTACCCCAGCCTCTAGAGCGGAAGCGTTCCACCTGCGAGGCAACGGTAGGGTACACGTCCACGCTCTTAATAGGCGTGTTGAGTTTCTGAAAATGCGATAGCATCGTGGAAGCAAACGGGTGCGTCGGCCCGGAAGGAAGTAATTGCTCAAGCAAGACGAACTCGGAGTCGCCTAGCGATGAAGCCCACTCTATCACGGCGTCGGCGCCGGGCGTTTCCATGTAGGTGATGGAGACCTCGGCGACGAAGAGGAAGGTGCAGGAGGAGAGGTCGCCGCCAACGGCTCTTGTGAGGGAGTCTTGAAGTGTGGAGAGGTCGCGAAGGTCGCAGCCTATTTGGACGTATTGGTCACTGGTGAGGACGATACCCGTAGGAGCGGTGGTGGGGGCGGGAGCGCGGGCGGCTTTGGATTTGTCCTTTGGTTTGGGGGTTTTCTTGGGTTTTGGAGGGGCTTCTGCCGAGGTGGTTGATGTGGTTGCTGCCGTCGTGTTGGTCTCCGTCGTGGGAGTCGTACCCATAGCCGTACCCGTAGTAGCAGGAGCAGGAGCAGGCACAGGAGCAAACTCCGGCACAACCACGTTCGTCAACGGGCCCAAAAGTTCCGGCGTCTCCAAAACCGTCCGCTTCTTCCTCTCAATCAGATCCGGGAAATCCACATCCACAAACTTTACTCCTCCCCCTTCCTTTCCCCCCTCTCCCTCTCCGGACTTGCAGGCATCCGGATACCTCGTCAAACACTGCCAAGGCAAAACATCACTACCGCAGCCCAAATTAACCACCACCTTTCTTTTTCCTTTCGCTTCCCCAGTTCTTTGCTCTTGCAAGAAATTGCGAACAAGAACATCAATCACGTGCAACCGAAAGTGATAACCCCGATTAATCAGGGGGGCGCGCCGCTGGAATTTCTTGACGAAGAAGCGGAAGAAATGGGGTTCGGTGGGGTAGTAGAGTTTTTCGACGGAGCGTTTGGAGACTATTGAGGAGTTGTTTGTCTATGAGGGTGTGTTAGTGAAAATCTTGGTAGGGTTGGAAGAGCTGGGTGAGAGAGAAATGGGGGGAGAGAGGGGGGAGTGAGAGAGAGGTTGGGGAGGGATGGGGAAGGGAGAGGGGAAAGAAGAAGGGGGGAAGAAGGGTAAGAATGTGGGAAGAGAATAAACGTACACCCATAACCTGATCATCCTGAGCTTTTCTCGGGTCTTTGGCGTTGGCGTGTTCATTATGAGACTGAGTGCTCGTTCCGTCCGCTGCCTTTGGTTTCTTTTGTTTCTTGGTGTATGTAGAGGTAGGCTTGGCTGGGCCAGCTTCGGTAGCCGGTTGCTGAGCTACAGCTGGAGTGACCTCCTTTGTTTCCTCCATTTTGAAAACCTCAGTACGTGTGAAATTTTTGTGAACAATTGTGAGAGTAAGAGTCAAAGGTTAGACTCGCTCGTGAGATGAGTGAGAATGGCAAAAGAAAATGGAAAGGTCGATGCCCAATTGGTCAATTGCCGCGCTTGACGCACGGTTGCAAGATTCTCGACTACGGGACAGTGTTTGCGTGGTTGCAGATACTGTGTGTGTGTGGGGTTAAGTCCGCGGCTAGCCCCTTTTTGATGTTGGGGTTTTGAAGGGAGGTCAACAACGGAGGTACAGTGGCACCTTGTGATCTCGAAATTGTTTGCATACGGTAATGTCACTATGTGCATCTGAAAAACAGTCTTTATTGAGACAAATAGAGCCCGGTATATTTGTACAAAAGGAAAATGCCCAAAACAGAAAAAGCTAGCTGCTGGACGTCCCGTCCCGTATGTAGTGAAACCCATAACCCAAAATCCCATGATAAAACTCCAGAAAGCCCTTAAATGTCAGATAATGCCCATATATGCTCCCTAGTTCCCAATTTCCCAAATACCCTCAAGATCCTGCCCAGCTTAAACCACAATCCCCCTCTGCGCCCATCCATTCTTCCCTTTCCAAGCCCACAACACCAACCCACACGCAACCCAGACACTCACGGCCATCGCCCAAAACGCCGAAGCATAGCACTCACTCCCATAGCAAAACTGGTCCTCTTCCCCAGAGCCTTGCTTATTAGAACCCGCCTTCTCCACCCCCGACTGGTAAACAGCCGAATACACTAATCCCCAAAACGTCGCGCCAAGAGCAGGGAACATGGCCACGATACCCCAATTGGTCGCAAAGTTCTCGACGCCCCAGATAACGGTAATGATGATGGGCGTAAGAGAGAACACGGCGCCGTAGCCGGCACCGACCAGACCCGATGCGACCCAGAATCGCTCACCGTGGTTTTGGATCCAGCCTGAGGCGAGGGCGGCTAAGCCGACCGAGAGGGTCACGGCGAAGAAGAGCAGGAAGGACACGCGGGAGACGGAGAAGCGCTTGCGTTCGAGGGTTCCGGAGGAGGTAATCTGGACGTGACGGGCCTGCGGGCTAGGGGCGAGGAGATCGGTCAGGGAGCCGGTGAGGAGGCGGACGAGGGTGCTGGTCATGCCGACGATGGAGACGTGCGTGGCTGCGGAGGTGGGTTCGCCGACGAATTTGAGATGGGGTGGGTAGAGCGTCTTGATGACGGTGCCAAGGTTGTTAATGAAGGCCTCGCCGGGGCCGATCATGAGGAAGAAACCGAGGGCGAAGCACCACATCGTGTGGTCGGTCAGGAAACGTCTGGTTTCAGCGTTGAGGACCCACGTTTTCTTGATGCGGGCGTTTTCGTCTTCTTCTTCGGAGTCGGTGTCATCGGCTTTGTGCGGGTCGAGAATGCCGGCGCTTTCCATGTCGAGGGGTGATTGCTCGATGGCCCCGTAGCCGGGTCTGTCTGCAGTCCTGCTTCCCTGGAGGAATGTGCTTCCATCGAGGTAGCCGCTGCGCTCGAGTTCTTCGACTGCTTCGTCGATGAGATCCTCTTCGTCAACGATCTTCAGGCCGAATGTACCCAAGCAACCGACTACGAACAGCAGGATCCCAAGGAAGACGAAGAAGTGGAAGACATCCAAGTCACCCTTTGTCCCATCCGCAAATCTCTCATAGAACACATGGCTCCCAAGCTGACTCTGCCACATCCCGCTCAGTCCGAACGCCGCAATAGGCACCGCAAGCGCCAACCCACGATGTTTTCCCCTCCCGAAGTTCTTTGCGCACGTCGCCACAGCGCTCATATACATCGAGCACGTTCCCACGCCAATGAAGACAAACGCAGCAATCATAGCCCAATATGCCAATCCACTGGTATCCTCACCATCACCACCGCTGCCCAACGCCGGCGCCTCCGCCTCCCGCTTATACACCCCCGCAGCCAGCCCATATCCAGCCGCAAAGAACAGCGCCGAGACAAACGATAGCGGTCCCGGCCCCACGCGATCGCACATGTATCCCAACAGCGGTATCGGCATGTACGTAGCAATCGAAGCCGCGCTCGACAGCCCGTTGACTTCGAACTGGGTGTAGTGTAGACGCTCCTGGAAGATGTGGCCGTACATGCTGAAGATGCTTATGGAGCCGGCGCAGAGGGAGGAGAGCAGGGCCGAGGCGAAGGAGAGGTTGCGGGCGGAGGCAGCGGCGGCTCGGGAGGTACGGCCATTGTGATGACGGCGTCGGGACGGGGAGAGGGAACGGATGGAAGAGGCGCATGAGGAGGCCGAGTCAGATTGGAGGAGGGGGGTCGAGGCAGAGATTTGGTCCGGCCGGGGGGCCGGAGTGGGTGATGCCATTTCGGCGGGTTCGATGGTGTTGGCGCTGTTTGTAAAGTCGTGAAAGAAGGGTCGAGAGGAATGAATATGGACACGACTTTGATGAATTCGAGCGAGGTAGAGATGGTGAAGAGGGCCTGCTTTGGAGAGGCCGCGGTTGTTGGTGTTTTAGCGGGAATGCTGCGGTTGCATTGTCACAGGCTCGGACCCAAGCCTAGAGTAGAAGGTGGGAAGAGATGGTAAGATGAAGATGTTGTATTGAAAAGAGGAGAGCCGCGACGAATATCCTGATAAGATACCTATCTCACCGTCTCGAAAGGAAGAAAGGATGAGGCGGAGAAGACGGGAGAGACGAGATGACAGTCAACGATGAGTGCTCTCCAATCGATAACAACGACTGCAACGATGACGGAGGCTTGACTCAATTGGTGTTCAGGTGACTGCAATCACTGATCGGTCCACCAAATCAGGGCGCGAATGCAGGGCTAAATTCCCGCTAACAGCAACCGCGCCGTGCCTGGCGCAAAGTGGGCCCGAACACCAAAATGCGGAGCGATCCACCTGTCACTGGGTCGGTTTGTCACCGCCTCCAACCCTTACCCTCGCACCTCCGCTTTCCTTGATGCCGGCCCGGAGAATCGGGACATCATTGATCACTCTTCAGTTCCGGCTCAACGACAGCAGCAAAGATTCAGGACAATGCTCAGTCCAGAGCAGTTTCACAGTTCTTTATATATACGGGTTGATCAATGTGCGCCGCGATGTCAACGAGTACTCGATTACTTGACGTCCAGATAACCAGGAAGCTATCGCACGTGGTTCGACGAGACACGCTCACCATCTCGAGCGTCCAAGTCCCAGGTCAAGTTCTTGAATCTTGATGGGCTTGTTTCGATCCTTACGGCGTCAAAACGCCGAAAGTTGATATCCGAATGACAAATCAACCAGAGTGTGCTGCCGCTGGTTGGTCGGCGGGACGGGTCTTGGTAATCGACAGAGGTTGTCAGCACTTTAACGCTTTCTTCCAAGTCAGATGGTATTCAAGTTCGGTGAATTCTGTCGATTATTAAAGCTTTGTTGATTCTCAAGGTCATGCTAGATTCTCAACATCATGTTGCAATTCCTTCTTAACTGTTTCCTCAGTATATGCCCTTATCTCGAGCATTAAGACGTTCCCACGAAAATAGCCAGGATGTCTCTCACTCAACATACAGAAACCAATGCTCCTCTGYCGGTGGTGATTATTGGCAAAAGGGTTGAGATTGGAAGTGCTGTTGCTAAATTCCTGCTCCCAGATATTGAAGGTACGTATCTCAATCATTCCTCCCTTTCTCATCTCAACAACCCAAATTCCTGACATGAAAACACAGCAATCCACTTCATCCAATCCCTCGAAGCGGCTTGCGCTGAGCTCCCCCATATCTTTGCCGGTCATGCGCCTCCCGAAGTCTCCCTACCCAACAATGTGGGAACACACAAGTACGAGAGACAGCCCCGGGCAGTCATCATCGGTCGAGCCTTTTTGGTCGAAGAGGTTGAAGAGATGCGAGCAATCTGTGCCGGGATTGCCAAAGAGCCTGTAGCGTGGCTGGTTAATGACCCTTCGCTTGGACCGCCGCCGCTACCGGTGGACGGAGCATTGCCGGGACCCGAGTATGCGTTGAAGGCAGCGGTGTTGGCTAGAGAGGTGCTTGCGAAATGGCTTGCTGGAGATGCAAGTGACGGTGGTAAGGTCAAGGATCAAGTCCTTTTCTACTGAGCTACGGATGAGTGGGATAGTTTATTGATGGACATGCTGTTTCCTTTTCTCTGCCTTCCATTTACTACTGAGGAAAAGGGAAGGTGCGATTCGAGCCCTGTATCAGTCGTGGCCAACCCTCCTCCAAACTGCTGTATTTATTCCAGACTGCGCGACTGCATCCCTCTGTTGAAATTTTCTTCCAACACGCATCCAATATTGACAATTTTCCCAATGCTTCGCCTTGTTGTTCTCTAAGCCATGACGAGTAGCAGGCGAGCTGACTTCGGCAAGATGCAGTACCCTTAGCGGAATTCTACCAACAACCCTAACCCTCAGAACTGCGCACTGCTGTACATGAATGCATTTGTACCAGTTTCACCTTCTCCCCGCCAACCATAACATCAACCACTCTCGATCATGAGGGGAGTCAAACGTCTTCGATCCGACGCCGGCTTCTCTGATGTTTTCTCAGCCATACCCGAAGCCATGCAGAATTCGCTCGCTCAACAGTTCGAGGCTCTCGGGCCAGACGTGGGGTTGCGGCTGGCAAATCTGCGAACTCTCCTCTCATCTCTCCCGCCACAGGAAACGCGCTTCATGAGACTACATCTGCAAAGTTTGCCCGCACCAGCAGACATTGTTTCCCATTTTCCGACCGATATTCTCGTTGAGATCGCCCCATACTTGTCCCCATTGGATATAGTCAACATACTGAACGTGTCCAAGGCGTGGAGGAAGTCGTGGTCTCAACGCGATGTCGTGAGGGCTCTAGCCAAGCACCATATACCCAATTTTCTCCAGTTCTACGCTCACCGAAACAGATTACAATCCCCTGAAGATGGTACAGACCAAGACTTGTTCAACTCCTTCTACCAAGCCGCTCGCAAGTTCAGTATCAGACAGCAGGGCTTGTTCCAGTCCATGATTTCCAACCCAGCCCCGTGGCTTCACTTTGTCACTCGCGACAGGTTCTTCACCTTGGAACCTACCGATAGCATAAAAGACTGGGACGATGTTTTCCCAGACGGTGATTTTGACGATGATTTCCCGGATCATCTCCCCGATGTGAAAGCAGAGGGGAAAGCAGAGGGGGAGTTGCCCGATCCATGGAGAGCTTTTCGATACTGTAATGGAAAAGTGGCTTGGCAGTCCGATCATGATGATGACAATATCGCATCTCTTACCTTTGTAGACGACTTGCGGAGCCAGCGACGCAAAGTATACAAAGTCCCCGTTCCTGTGGTTCTCCATGGCTGCGTCGCTGAATTACGGGATTTGGGCAGTGAGCTGGTCGTGGTACAAGTACAGAGGACCTGGTTTGTTCCCGCGTTCCAATATTGCTCCCCACATATAATACATACTGAAACATTTTCTATTAGGTACGCATGGAACCTGGAGACAGGTGAACGTGATTCTGTGACGCTTCCATGTGTCCATACCCAGACGGTCAAAGCCGAGAGAAATCGGGTATATATCTTGACCCCCGACGTCGAGGTGTATGTCTGGACGTTCCAAAAAGGTGTGCGGGAAGTTGACGTAAGGGAAGCAAGGAAATATGCCGGCCCAGTCGCCTCCTATTCAGATAGGAACGATTTCGACGACGCGGACAGGCTAGGGATATTCGATATAATCCCTCACCCGCTGCTCGATGATACGTTCTATCTTCTTGCGCTTCAAGATGATCCTCTTCTTCAAGAAGCACCCGAGCGTACGCTGGTGGTTCTCGAGTACAACCACAGTGGGACTCTGCGCTTACATACCACAGCCCTTCCTCAGGTTCGTTCTCTTACTCGGCTGTATGGTACAGGTGGTTTCAACTTCGATTTCATTGCAGATGATGAAGATCACCTTGATCACCTTGAGTTAACCGGAGGATATGAAGACTATTTCCGTCACTTTACGCAAAAGGTCGATGCGTATGGCAACTACGCTCTTTGCCGATTTACATTGAGTGGATGGATTGACAAGCCTGAAGAGCAAGTGCATTTTCCAGGGGTCTACGATAATGACGATGACAGCGACGATGAGGAAGACGGAGACCGTGAGCCTGCGGATGTTCGCCTTGGGTTTACGGTCTTTTTTGACGCTTTGACAGCCTCAGTCTCAATCTCCCCGTTCATACATGCTACTGGTGTGACACCACCTCCACACACGTACTGGGGCGGCCAGCAAATCGACCTCGTCTTCGCGCCCACCGAGAGAAAGGATTTGCTTTTCGCCATGCTGTTGATATCAGAGTTGAACGGCCAAAAGCGTCTTGAGTCGACGGATGATCTTCCCGTCTATTGCCCTTCGACACTCGACGCGGTCGAGCCTATCTCCGTCACTCACCGTTTGACGGAACGCCTCGACAACACACCTGCAAAGGCGGGAAAGATGGTGCATGGTCACAGATGCTCCAACATTGTCTCACGATTTCTGACCCAAAGCGTCCGACTCAATCCGTCTCTTCAGCCAATCTACGGCCTTGATATTACTTTCGAATACAAAGAACTCACAGATCAGTCCGCCCGTGGCTATAAGCATAACCCATTCTTTCTAAGGGCGGACGAAGACTTCCTTGTCTGCGTCGGCCCAATGGGTTACGTCGCATGGAGCTTTTACCACGATATGAAAGACCTACAAGTAAAGGCTTGAATAATTCCCAGCCGCAGCGTGCAAGAGCTTGACCCGCTTGTCAGTCTAGATCTTATGATACACTACCGTGGCAATATCTTCTAGACCAAATTCTGGGGCCTACTGTGGTTAGGACAGATCAACTGGGTTCCAAAACTTACAAAATCGCGAGGACTGAGACAATCACAAGGGAAATAGCTTGCCTTGGCAACGGTCCTATGGGGGCACATTTATACCCTTTCGATCAACACACTCTTTGGACGATGCAGTTGTGCAGTTGGAGCGTTCAAACTCGATTCGCCTCGGCTGCATTCTCGGTATAAACAAATGGCAAACGACTATTGGGTCCTCCCAGCTTTCCCTTTCAACCATCTGAATCCCTTCCGCACCTCATCTCCCACCTTCTCTCTGTTTTCCCTCGCCCGTTCCAGACCTCCCGGCTTCAGACCACCAGGAAGCAACCACCACATCAGCAAGATAAACACCAAGATGGCCAACACAATAGGCTGCAAGACCGTCACGCCCTTCTTTTGGGCAATGGCGCCCACCGCAAACGGGAAGATGGCCGCACCACCACCACCAAAGGCCGCGGCAAACCCAATCGCCGACACATGATACCCGGGCGGCAGCAGCTTCGTAGCTGCCACAATAGCAGCGGGGAACAGCGGACCGAGAAAGAAACCCAGGAACGACACAAAGATGGCCGAGGCAACGAAGCTCGGCACCAGCCAGTACAACAGTTGCAGCGCGATGCACAGCAGAAGATACCCTGAAATGGCGAGCTTCTCCCCGATGCGGCCCGTGATAAAACCCAACACCACACGTCCCACCGTCAGTCCCAACCAGAAGAAGGTGACAGTCAACCCAGCATTGAAGGGCTCCGCATGCCGCACCTTGAGCATGAAAGTCACGATCCATCCGCCCAGGGAGACCTCAGCGCCGACGTAACCTAGCAAGAACATGGCAACAATCCAAGGGATAGGATCACGCATGACGGTTCGAGTTGTCGTCCGTTTATTGCCTCCTTCGTTTCCTCCGCCAGCACCACCTTCCTCATCGGCATCATCAGCAACATCCTCCGATTCGCTCTCCGCAATCCCCCTCCGATAAACCTCCTTCGTCGCCGTCCAAAACGCCGCCGTCATCGCCACCAGCTCACTCCCATTCAAGCCCACCATCACATAATAAAACGTGTACCACTCCAGCCCGCCCTTGGTCACCATACTCGTGGCAATCAACGGCCCAATCGTCGCTCCCAACCCATAACACCCGTGAATAATCCCCAACAACTCATTAGCGTTTTTCATATTCCCCACCCACGCATTCCACGCGCTATCCTCAATCCCGTTTCCGAACCCGGTGAATAACATCACCACCGGCAACGCTGGATAGGGCGGGTGACATGCCATCGGAATAAAACCTATCAATCGACAAAAGGGGCCGAGGATGGCCACGCCTCGCTGACCAAAGTGGTGGTGGATTAGATTGTTGAAGAGGGCGGCCAACAAATAGCCGACGAAGGGAGATAAAAAGACGAGGGAGACGATGGTGTAGGAGATGGAGTAGTAGGTTTCCAGGTAGGGGATCAGGGCGCCGATGGCGCCGTCGGACATGCCCATGAGGATGAAGGAGTAGCAGATTAGGAGGAAGCGGGAGATGGAGGTGCGGGAGGCATTCCAGGTTGTTTTGTTTTGGTCGTGGTCGGGCTGTTGTTGTTGTTGTTCGGGGTTGGGCTGCTCGAGCTCTGATTCTTGCTTTGAGGATGCGTTGGATGTGATGGTCTTGGATTTGGGTTCTCCTTCGATGGGGATGGCGGAGGGCTTTTCGGGGTCGTGGTCGTGGTTGGTGTTGTTTGATATTGTTGGGGCTGCTTGGATGTTGTGGAGTTGGTGGTCCATCTTCTCCGGGTCGGAGGGGGGGGGGGTAGTTGAGGAGGCCATCGTGGCCTTGGTGTCGGTGGGAGTGTTGTTTTGGTGGTCTCTTTGGGTTGAAGGATTGATGATATAGACCAGTTATAAAGTCGTTCGAAGGAGGCGACAAGTTGAGTGCCAGTGGTGATATTCCCGTTCGAGTTGTTGGTCGTTTCAAAGCTGTCCGTACACCACCCCAGGTAACCGTAGAGGTAGGTAAAGATATCTAAAATTAAACCGACACTTTGGCTTGTTCAAGTTGCTCAAAAGCCACGTCGAGTCCAGCTTTTATATTCAAATCTTCTCACGATGTCTCGCCCGTCATGGTCTGGTCCACACCCGACGATAGTCGAAAAACCAACCACCAGCCTCCTATTTGGCTTTTTCTTCCTTCTTCCGTGGAAACAGTTTGAGTTTGGTCACGGCCCGGAAACCCCTACAAGACTAGATGGGGCGGTACGTATGTCAGACCAGTTGGTGTTGGTTGAAGTGACGAGAGTTCGCGGATGCGGGGGTCTTCGAGAAGGGTATGCGCGGAGTCACAATAACAACATTATTACATTGCATGAAGAGAATGAAGCATGAGTGCGTGTGTGACTGGATCGTGGGTGAGTTAGGAAGGAAAATCCGAACAACGGTAAACAATCAACCGAAGATCAAGCGGCCAAGACGGAGGCGGCGTCGATAGCGGCGGTTGGGACAGATTGACCAACCAAAAAGGAACCTCAAGCCTAAACTTAAAGAAGGCAAAAATGCTACGTAATGAGGTAGCTTTTTTGTTTCTACTGAAGTTAACGTTCCAGGCCACCGGTAGTTTGTCGCTGTGTCGTTTTTGACCTGCCCGTGATTCAGTGCATCGTCAAACCTTCAGACAGTTCTCATGAATTTTGCCCAAGTGCGATGGACGAGAGAGAGGATGAACTCTCGGGGTCAAGAAAAGGGAACAAACCCGCTTACTGCCCGCATGCCCGCCTGTCAAGAACTCCAAAAATCCTCAAAAAAAAAAAAAAAACTCCTGCCGAAAACAGCTGCTTTCCAGAACCGCAATCGCAAAACGATTCAAGCTTTCTCCAAGAAAGGCGTCATTGTTCTCTGCAAGAGAAAGTGCAATGCATTCCCCACACACCGCCGCGGTCTTGGCGGCGCCGCGGCACACGGGGACTTGACGGCCCACGGGCAGTGAGTGCATCGGTCTCCCGAAGTTGAGCCGTTACGGCCCGTATCCCCCGTGGATGCCGCTATTCATCCACCATCGTCGCCGCCGCCTTTTGTTTGACACCCGACTGTCTTTTGCGCGGAACCTACCACACTTTGTCAGCACCGGCACAAAGAGAGGTCATTCGCACCTTTGCAGTTTTTTTCCATATTCTATTTCGCACATCTCCGCCCGCGCAGGCGGAGTTTCGTACGGATGGAGATTGTTTATCCGCCGCTCGTGAATCGTGACTCCATGAGGATGGGGGGGTTTTGCCGAAGTTTTGGCGAGGACGAGCCGGCGACTCGGTGAGAAAGTTCGGTCGGTTGGTAAGACGCCTTGGAGCGAATGGTCGTAATGACTGATGGGGGTTGTTGGCGATACGATATTCGTCACTTCAGTGACGGTTGATACTCGTGGATTCGGTGACTCGCTGTCACCTGCGCCTTTTCAAAAGTCCTTCGTTCAGTTTGCAATCCTCGTCTCCCTTCAGTTCGTTTCCGGGCTCGGTTGAGGAGAGAGCTTGGAGGCGACACCTTCCCAAGTTGCACGCTGAGAACTCCGACGGAAGGAACTCGTCACCTACCAAAGTCTTCAATTTTCGGATATCTCCTTGGAACCCAAGTATTCTCTTCCTTCGAACTCGGACCATCCATCCTACAATTCAGAATACAATTCGAGCATTCATTGTCACTACCCGTGGGGTTGGGGTGTTGTCGGGATAGGTAAGTCAAGCTTGCCAAACCGTCCTCATCTCCACGGGTACTTGAACAGAACTGACACCTTCAGTTCGGGGGTCGAAGTTCGGCAGCTCGTTCTGTTCGATGTTCCATTCCACCGTAATACGTATTGCATTCCATACCCAACCCAAGAAATGTCACTCGTTTCAACTTTCAAGGCGCATCCTTCTCGAAATTCTATTTTCATTGCACACGGTTACATCCTCGGATCTCTGTCTCTGTCGACTGGAGACTGATTGACGGTCGTGCGACCCAGTGGTCAAGAGGCGACACATCATCGTGTCGCGATCCTTACCTCAGAGGGCAAAGGGTTAGGGGTAGAGGTGGCCACCCTCCTTCAGCTCAGCCCAGCGATCCTGTCACTGCCCCGTTCAAGTGACTCGGTTAGAAGTAACGCCACCAAGGCCACCTCAAAGGATGGCTGGCTATCGCAATCTTTTCTACAACAGTAGCATTCACGAGTGTTGCTTCTGCTCGTATTGCTGCTGCTGCTTCAATGTGGTGATCATCCACGATCAAGATAACATCATCCCGTCGAACCACTGACAGGCAAGTAGCCATCTATTCCAAACCCTTTGCGCCCATACAACGTTGACCGGGTCGGGTCACTATCATGGCACTGCATATCCAAAATGGTTGCGGACCTGCAGCTATTCTGCCGCCATCCAGACGCCTTTGAGAGAGTGTCGCTGTGAGCAAAAATGCCCCGCAGTGGTGATCTGGATAAAAGAGAACTACGCCTAGCTGTGCCTCGATTATACATGGCAAAAAAGGGTCCATCGAGGTGCACAAGATGTCTTGACAGCCTCAAAATCACAAGTCACAAGCTGTGTCTTGCAAAGCAATTCCTTCCAGGCCGCGCAATCTGGGATCTGGAATCTGGAACTCTCCCTTTAGCCCCCTTATTCTTGCGTCAAATCTGAGAAAAGACGTCAAAACATGCAATGGCAATCCGTTTCGAACTTCGAAACAGTCCGTCGAATTCGAGCCACGCAAGGCCACGCGGACAGGGGGTGGGGGTTCACTGGGGCTCTCAATGTTGCCTTTGTGAGAGCAGTTGGCCGGGGGGCATCGCATCTCCCTTAACATCCTCTTTGTCCAATCATCTTTCATCGCTGTGGTTGCTTGCTAACCGGAGGAGGGCCACTGAGGCGTTTGAGGGATCGCCTTGCGCATCCTTGTTGAAGCATCCCACACCCCCAGCTAATCTTCCCGTGTTCGAACGACTGGACACACGAGCTGCATTGAACTGACTGATGCAACCACCGAGACCGCTGAAGTGAAGGGGCTTCGCATTGTCCGCTTCCCTCCCAACCCCCTGTCCTCTTTTTTGCGGCTGGCTGCATTACGCCGGTTCCCTTTCCACACACCACACTTCCATCACAGGGTTCCCTTCCGCTCCAGCCCACCAGTCCATGTTTCTTTTTTTGTCAATTTGAATGCGGGAGAAACATTGGACGCCATGGCGTTTGGATTCCCGAGATTAGAATGAATGCGGCCTCCTTGATACGGGGATCGATCCTTGTTTTCCGTTGTTTGTTGTTGCGTGTGCTCCCCCTATCATCTAAGTGAGCATGTGCGGTTCAGAGGTCCAGACCGTTTACAGATGACCGGGCAAACTTTTTGTTGTTGCTTCCTTCCTTCGTATTAAAAGACGGGCTGCGTGCCGCAATGAAGGTGAGATTCTGTTTTTCTCTCCTTCTTTGATATCTTCGCTTCTTTTTTTGGTCTTACCAACACACACTCGTTCAACCACGGCTACTTCGATTCTATAAGCACACAACGATTTCACCGGTCTTATTCAACTACCAGAGAGACATACATACAATCGCTATATCAATATAAAAGAAG
Organism: Neurospora terricola FGSC 1889; assembly: GCA_009805285.1. Lineage (NCBI taxonomy): Eukaryota > Fungi > Ascomycota > Sordariomycetes > Sordariales > Sordariaceae > Neurospora > Neurospora terricola. The sequence continues at coordinate 22,742 of RANZ01000055.1, read as the reverse complement.
CCGAAAACAGCAGTCAGCCAAGCTACTTGACACCACATAACTCGACTACCAAACAAAACCACACACAAACAACCAAAACAAACAGCAAAAATGCAGTTCAAGACCCTCATCGTCTCCACCCTCGCCGGCCTCGCCGCCGCCCACGGCACTGAGGATCACTCCGCCCACAGCACCTCCGTGGCCGTCAGCGTCCCTCTCTCTACCGCCCCCATCTCTCTCTCCACCGGTTCCGTTCCTCTGCCCACCGGCACTGGAGGTGTGATCTCCAGCACGGCCGGCGGCATCTACTCCAACAGCACCTTTATTACCAAGCCCTCGGCGAGCACCGAGGAGGTCACTGCTACCGTCACCTCCAAGGCTGGTGCTGGTGCTTCTTCCACCGGCGCTGCTCCTTCGTCTAGCGGGTCTGGTAACGCCAACGGGGCCAACTTGGATCGCAAGAGCGAGTTTGGCATGGTGGTTATTGGGTTGGTTGTTGCTGCTGGGTTTGCCATCTAAGCGCCTCATCTGAAGCACCTGCATCGACCGAAGTAATGACTGGATGGTTGGGAGGTATTACTGGTATTTGGTTGGGTATATACAGGATTGGGCTGGATGGCAAGCGATGAACTTCGGGACTTCATGATGGTTCCTTACACGACTTGTATGTGGACCAGTCAGTGGCCTGGATGATTACCTACGCTATGGATGGGATATGGGCTGGATGGGTGGTTTACATCGGGAATATCTATACCGGGAACCAAAAGGCGTTTATCACTTCACTTCTCGGGCATTCATGGGATGGATGGATGGACGAGACCATTGGGTTTTTGATGGTCTCGTCTTGTTTTGGATCTTCTTTTCACCTTTTGCATGAGCCCTCTGTTGGCTCGGTTTACACACACTTTTTGCTTCTTCATCATCTTCTGCATATACAGTTAGACGATCACACTTGAATCTTAATGGGGCCTGCTACTGGCGGTCCGGTTTTTTGGGACATCTTCCATCATCTCATCGTCTCTTGCATGCCTTTGTTGTCTCCAAAACCTTTCGTGTGCTTTCGATGGGTATGTTTCTAGTCCACTTGTGTTGGTCCGGGTACTCGGTCACGATGGTCTCACAAGGCTGGCTCAGAACCCGAGTCCAGATCTGGTCACCTAGCTCCGGACAGGTTTCACAGCACACCTACGCGCCAGAAGGTAAGCCGGCTGTGATGTGATGTGGCGTTTGCTTCAGCCTCAAATAGCCCCGAAAAGCGCTGGATATCGGACATTGAATATCAACGCTAGGAGAAGCCGGGTCATCATGATGCTTTCAGCCTCCTTTTCCCTATAGAGGCATACAGAGCGAGAATTATCCCATGTAGGGCGTTGAGTTAGGTTGTCGGGATTGAGAGTGGGTCATCCATCACAGACTCACTGCTCTAGTCAGAAGCTCAATGTCAACGGAGGTACCTCCTGGTATGTTCACAGGTGCCTCTACTGATTGCGTGAAGGGGTGTCAAGTGAGTGGACGTATGCATATCCAGTTCAGTTCGGTTTTTTGGCGTTCACAATGGGACTTATGGTCAACAGATCTCCTGGCGCTTGCCATACTGAAACCCATCCGTGCTCATAAGGTATAGTGGACAATATGCTCCATCTGTCGGGAAAGCGGTTATATGCTTGTTTCCATTGTCCTTCGGGCGGTCTCAAAGATAGACACAATAGCCCTAATTCAACGGTTGACTATTGTTCTCGAGCTCTTGTTGAATGTCCGAACCGCCGGGGGCATGATTTCCTTCCTTAAGCGCTCGAAGCAAGCCGTAGGATCAAGGTGAAAGAACAAGCGCTCTGATATTGAAAGAATAACCGCGACAGGTAGCACTCCCTACTTTGAGTGTTCTGGTAGTCTGTATACTGCTTTACTTTCAATAGTCATTTTGCTTCACATGATGCCGCCATCCTGGGTTCACCTAGATCGTCTTATGGAGGCCGGGGTGTACTCGTGCAAGAACAGATTGAGGGGATGAATTGTTCTAAAACGACCAACGCAACGCTACAATTTAATTAGCTTTCCCGAATAATCAATGAAAATCAGGTAAGACGATAGAGCAATTGGAACTTGGGATAAACAAGCAGTGTCCTCGTCGTGTTGCATACCGTTCGTTGCTTGGTGTTGCATTGAGTTTAGTGGAGTGGGTCTTATAAGTACTGGATCTGGGCCATTCAGACATCAACTGGAAACGGTTGTGTAGTGTAGCGGTTATCACTCCGGATTCTGAATTCCATCAGAACATTCCGGCAACCCCGGTTCGATTCCGGGCACGACCTCATCTTTTGCAGCTTTTTGCTTTGCGCTTTTACTTGATTTTGTCTTTTTAGCTGTGCCCACAGCTTCCTGTTTTTTTTTCTGATTTGTCATTTCGAGGTTCTCTTCGATGAACACGTCATTGTGTGTTCGGTTTGTTGTCTACCCACTTGCGTATTGCTATGATTGTGCTGGTATTGCGCTTACTGCAAATTCAAGTCGATGTCAAACGAAACTGTGCACAAAGAACCTTCCCCAAACCAAACCTCCGATACCTTTCCTTGTGGGTTGATCACATCCCAAACCGGAGAAGGGAGGCGATATTGTGAAGCTACGCAAGATCCGATCAAGCGTACCTGCAGGAAGAGGAAGGGCCAAGATGACTGTGAACGATCACAAGAGCCGAACGGTCGGGTGCCATGCGAGCCATGGTGGTGGATCTCCCGCTTAAAGTTTCCTCCACCAGAGAGACCACTGAGGAATGTTCCACTTGAGACAACCGACATGCCGATATAGAAAACACATGTTCATTTGTTCACCTGTAGTAATGTCGATGTGAAAAAGGCAATGTTGGAACAATTCTTCCTATGCCGACACGCTGGACAATACTGGTAAAGTTGTGCCTCTGGCCAGGAGATAAGCAGAGAGTGATAGAAGCGCGCAATGACATCACCACGCCGCCGGCGATGTTGTGGCCGACTTAGAAAACGATTTTACCCCTCCAAGATCATTTCAGTCTTTCAAGTATCTTCCCCGCCATGCTTCGTTCCAAGCGGTGAATTTAAGCATGGCGGCGGCGCGCGTGCGGGTGCGGTTCTGCGGGGKAGATTCAAATAAGCGACCATCRCTTGCATCGATCCGTCAGTTCGCCTCCAACAAGGATTGACCAAGAGAGCCACGAGGGTGAACAGTAGAACGTCCAGCTAACGCGCACTGGTTGACACTGGCGATCATGGGAATGTCAAAACGCAGACAATGAGCGCTTAGACCGGACGAGTATATTGTCCGGTAGTTACTGTGTCGAGGTCGTCACAAGCAAAAGCCGAACACACAGCCGCCCAGATGGGACATCAAGTGATCGGCTCTTCATTGTTACAACCTCGTGTGTGTATCGCATAGAACGCTTGATCTGTTGGTCTCGACCCTCGGCCAAAAGAACATGTTGAACCGCGCGATGGTGCATAGACGCGGGGTTTGGTAATCTGGAAACGAAACAGAAACCGAGTGACGGCCTGTTCAAATCGCAGTTACCGGCATGTTTAAGTGACATGGTCTCACCCTCTTGTCCATGGGTATCAAATCGAACTGTTTCGTGTGTATCATTCCGGAAATTACAGGGTCATCGACTGACAGGATCTCGGCTTCATGAACCGTAGCACCCTGGATTTATCGGTATCGCCGTCAGGAATTCTTTCACAAAGCCAAGAGTTCGTGCCGCGATGCATTATTGATCCTATGCAGTTGGCAGAGAAAAGATGATGTTGGCCGCGCCAACAGCAGTTGATGTCCATCAGTAGAACAAATACTTGTGGAATGTAACGGGAGGTCGAGGTGAAAGTTGCCGTGACCCATGAAGACGGGAGACATAAAGAAGGACGGGATCACGTGTTTGATCATTGGTGCGAAGTCCAACAGCGCATGCTGGTGTTAGTGGTCTGTTAGTGCGGAGCAGCCAGGTCCCTAAGGGGGCAGAGCTGCACGCTACTGCGCTGGAGTTCTGGGGTGCTCAATTGAATTGAGACTGTCTTGCCTCGCGTGATTCTACCCATGCCTGGCCCGTGCTCCCCTTGAGGTTCTTCCAGACCGTCGGGTCTCCGACTAGGTTGCCAGAACATCAAGACCAGGACCAGGCAAAATGTTTGAAGTTATATTGCACTTTTGCCCAGGTTCGGCATGAGCGATGGCTTGGCTCAGCGGTGTTATTGATATTCAGTCAGTCGAGGATTCTGAGGATATCCTTCCTCTGGTCGTTTTGCCTGCCACAATGCAAAAGGCGGAACCTGGGTCTGGCCGCCTTTGCGCTTGAGGTGGACATTTTGATCTCTTCTGTATGGGACATTGAAGGGACTGACCGCCCGTGTTGCGTCAAAAGGAGCTGTCTGCATTGAATGTGTCAGGATTTTTTTTGGCGTTAGTGAATGCTTCCAAATCTCTTCTTTTTGCTTGAACAGACAAGGCAGCTTCTTTCCGTTGGTGTGGTCGTGCAACACCGCCCTGCGAAAAGGGACATTCACTTGCTGTCACGAAATCAGACCGAAGCAGCCCACCATTCTGGACTTCAGAAGAGCTCTTGACCTTCCCCGCCAATCCACGTCGCTTTCCACTCAACTCGCCCAGGAATTTGGGTCCCGCCAAAATCCCCGTTGACAAGCTTCTTTCTTTCTTCCTTCCGCCCTGCTCCCCCACCGCCGCTGTTGATCGCTTTTCATATCGATCGCAGTCCTTCTTCCCCTGCCCTGTCGGCTCTTTTAATACCATCAGGACTCAACCTTGATCCCTTCCTTGTCTTCTGGTTGAGAGCCGCATAGTCGTGCCTCATCACCCCGCCATCGACGAGATCCGGTCGAAGCTTCGTTACTTACCACCAATACAAGCAGTACCTACCTCTGCATTTTAGCGACGCCCCATTGACCCCCCTAATCCAACCAGGCAACCTTTCGAGTCCGACCGGGCACGACTTCAAAATCCAATCGCGATTCGTACAAGACATAGAAACTGAGGACTTCGATGCACTCGTTGCGCGGCGTTGTTCTGTTCCTCACGAGATTCGCCCTTGCACCCTGAACCGGGTGTTTACCCTTCACCTTGCATAATTACAGACCCAATACACGGTCTGACGGTCTGACGGTCTAGCCCACTCACCTCTGGGACCGAGACAGGCAATTAACAGCCCGAAGCAGCGACGGAACCCCAGACGGACCCCAACCCGCCGTCGCTACTGGACACCTCCACGCGAAAGACACTCGGACCTGTCCTGTCGATGCAGACTCACTGGCATTGCTTTGCTGGTGCACATCCAACTCGAGACTGATCCAGTCGGACGAGCACTCGTCATTCTGATTCGCCCAATTGGTGCAAACACCCGACCGCAGAGCGTCCCCCTAGCCTCCTGCCGCTCCCGCTGGCCGCACCGCACCATCTCCCGCCGCACCCTCCTCTCACCACCGCCAAAAAGTTGTTTCCACATCCCAACACCTCTCCGACCCAAGAAGGTGCAACAACACTGCGAGACCAGTGACCCTCACTGGGACCCCAACCGCAGGCAGCATGGAGAACCGACCGGCTTCCGCGAAGCCCGCGACCACAGCCTCGACCTCCTCGCAGTCGTCGACGCCCGACGTCAAGTCCCCCGCGACCCGTCCCCTCTATAGCAGCAAGCTCGGCGACCAGCGAGCGAGGACATCAGACGCAGTGCCGGCCACTTCGACCAGCCAGCAGAACCGGTGAGACACCATTCTGTACCCTTCCTGCCCCTTCAAACACCGTCTTTACCCTTCCGCCTTGCCCGTCTCTCCCCCAAGCCTTACGGCAGCCGCACACCGATGCAACAACAAAGCCACACCTTAACCCGACCCCCCGTCATCACGCCTGCCCATCCTCCCATCCGGTCAGACCCCTTAGACCTTGGATCCATCTCCAGATCGACTTCCATTGTAGTCGCGGAATCATCGTCTCACTTCCTCAATCCCCATCCCTTCCTCCCATTGCCATGCTCTTGCCCGCTTGACGGATACCCTTCGGCGCCGCAACTCTAATAGACTGACATCCGCACAGACAGTCTGCCCCTCCTGTCCAGCAAAAGGCCTGGACTTCGGCCAAGAACCCCATCACCGGCCAGTCCGCCAGACCGCAGAACAACTTCAGCTCACAGGACAAGAAATCCGTGACCAGCTCCCTTCGCGAGGTTCGTTGATGCGCTTGTTTGCTTGTTGTTTTTGTTCCCCTTTTTCGAGATCCATGACATCCATGACATAGCTCCTTGGCGGACCCTACTACTCCCCTGGCCCAAAAACTGCTCCACCATGGCCGCCGTCCACGACAGCGAATGTCACTTGCGCCATCCGCCTCTTGCTACATGGACTGCCCGCCCGTCTTCTATTGGTCTCCTTTGTACACAGTCTGACGCTTACTCAAATCATCTCCAGGGCCAACGAGTACGCATTACCCTCGCTAACGGCTCCGAGTTCGAGGGTACTTATGCCAACACCCAAGACCCCAACACCTGCCGCCTGACTACGGTAACGCAGAAGAAGCTGCCCAACTCGGCCGAAATGAACGGAGCTTCCAAAAAGGAGCAAGGAACCATGACGTTCCAGAAGAAGGAGATCGTTGACGCGCGTCCTCTTCTGATCAACAACCTTGGCAAATCTGATGGCAAGCCTACCAACGGTATGGACAAACCGGTTGCGTTATCCTGCTTCTTTGTTCATTACTAACATAGCTATCCTACAGGCAACCGCTCGTCCTTCCGTACTGATGCCGCCATCTCCAACTCTCGCTTCGGAAATGAGCGGACTCTGCACCGCTGGGTGCCCGATTCTACCGATGGGCTTGATGATAGCTTGGAGAAGACCAGCGGTTCTGCTACCTGGGATCAGTTCGCTGCGAATGAGCGCCTCTTCGGTCTCAAGACTGACTACGACGAGAACATCTACACCACGATGATCGACAAGAGCCACCCTCAGTACAAGGAGCGGATGGCCGCTGCGGAACGCAAGGCCCGTGAGATTGAGCGAAGCGCCCCGGTTACCGCACACGTTGCCGAGGAGCGTGTCATGGACTTCCAGGGCGGAGATGATCGTGACGAGGAAGACAAGTAAGTCACAGGTGTCAAGTGAATCGGGCATTAGGGCCGGCTAACGAATGAAACAGGTACAGCGGTGTTCGGAGACAAGACTTCCCTCCCCTGTCTGGCGGCCGAGAGAACAAGTACACACCTCCTGCTCGGCGTGCTCCGGCTGCGCACTCTACCGTCAAGGGCGCTCCTGTAGACCCGGCTATCATCTCGTCTCAGTTGAAGGCACCCCCGCAGAAGCAACCTGCGCAGACTGTGGCTGATGTCAAGAGCTCCGTCCAACCGACGAAGCCATCGCCCGCACCTACCAGCACCACCGCGGACTCAAAGGTCGAGTCTAAGCCGGATGTGAAGACAGCTGAAGTCAAAGCTGTTGACGCAAAGGCTACCGACAAGAGCGCGGCTCCGGCTCAGGCCGCGGTTAGTACTACAGCGACTGCACAGACCCTTAGCAGCAAGCAGCAGGGAATTGAGCAAAGACTTCTAACTTCGTTCAAGGAATTCGCGAACATTCAACGCGGCAGTGCCTTGTCTGCCCAGAGGGCCAAGAATAAGGCAGACAAGGAGGTCAGGTTGAATGACCTCAGAAAGTTCTATCACGAGTTCAAGCTCTCAACCCCGGTGCCATCTGACCTTATTTCTATCATTGCCAAGGACCCAGCAAAGCAGAAGGAGATCCAGGAGAAGGCGTTGAAGAACGCCCAGGAGATGGCCAGAATCAAGGCTGAGCAGGCTGCGCTCAAGGCGAAGGAGGCCAATGCCGCCAAGGAGGGTGCAGGCAAGACCATTACCGAGCAAGCCAGCTCGACAACTACTACCACGGCCGATACCCGTACCGCGTCGCGCCCGACTGCCCCTCAGCACTCTAGTTCAGCTGGCGGCGTTCCGAGCCGTCACCAGGGCCAGCGCAACTCTTACCAGCATCCCCAGGCGGCTTATCACCAGCCATACACCCGCGGAAACCGCCCGCCTCCCCACATGTCCCAGAGCCAGCAGACGGGCAACCTGTCTCAGCGCCTCCGGAATGTTGAGCAGCACAAGATGCAGCATCCCCATATGGGCCAGCATCCTCAGGGCCCTGATATGCGTCTCGCCCCCACCGGCCCTGCTAACAATGGAGACCCTTCCTTTGCTCGTCGCACCAGTGGTGTCCCACCGCCCACTAAGCAGTTCAACCCTCTCATCCATGAGTTCAGACCTGGCGCCACCCCCTTCGCCCCTGCCTTTAGCCCTGCGGGACCGAGCCAAGCTTCGAGCCCCCGCGCGTCGGTCAACAACGTTGTCGTCGAGCCTGCGGGCGCTTCAGCTCTTCCTCCTGGAAAGCTGATCAGGCGTAAGACCAAGGACGTGGACCCTAAGAAGTGCAATATCTTGGCCTTCTTGGAAAAGGAAGAGAAGCCATCCATGCATTCTCACGCTGTGAGATGGGAGGAGAATGGTGCCCTCCGTCCGGCTTACGAGACCCCGCCGACTTGGCGCCAGGCCGATCCTCAGAACGAAAAGGCTGACTCTACGATGAACATGACTTACACTGAGTACATGGAGAGATACCCGGTTCCGAGCACCGTCAATGCCACCCCTAACCCGTCTCACGCGCTGCCCCAGTTCCACCATCAGCACCAGCTGCCCATCCACATGCAGCATGGTGCGCAGAATCTTGCCCCGAGGCAGTCGCCTCACATGCCACCTATGCCGATGCAGCCAGGCCAGCATGGACATGCCCCTCATATCCCTTTCACGGCTCCTGACGATCACAGGATGATGCACTCGAACTCCCAACAGTCGTTTGCGTCGCCTAGAATGGGACATGCGGCCATGGTCTATCCCCAGGGCACTCCTGGTCAGTTCCAGTACAGCCAGCCGATGATGCAGCCCTACATGCCTGGCGGTGCGCCTCAGATGGGACCATTCCGCAGCTTCTCGAACAACCCCCAGTTCATGCCCCAGCAGCAACACCACATGGGGGGTCCCGTTATGATGCAACCGCAGTTCATCCCGGGACCAAATGGCGCCTTGATGGCAGCTGGTCCTCAGGTCCAGATGTATCCTGGACATCCACAGTTCATCCCCGCTGGTGGTGTACCCCCTCAGCCCATGAACGGGACGAACGGATATCCTAGCCCGGGCCGCCCAGCGGCACCCATGATGGTGCACCAGGGCTCGCAGCAAGGACAACCGGGTGTTTATGGAATGAGCCCTGCTGTTCAGTACCAGCAGCCTGCTTTTGTGGCCCAGCAACAGCCTCAGGGCAAGTTCCCTAACCAGCGGGCTCAATGAGGGCGCGCTGGCCGCCAGCATGTCACGTCAACTGGGTGACTGCAGTGGGATTGCTGATGGCCACTGCCTTGTTGGATTATGAACTACTCCTTCGGGCCTGGCAGGAATGGGGGTGTTATGTCGGGCTTGATAGAGGATGAAGTCGCCAAGCCAGCCATTCAAGTCGAGCCAGGTTGGTCGGTCAACCTTCTGTGAGCAAGCAGAACGATACAAGGTGATGTATAGCGTCGCCTTGTCGAACAGTGGCTTGAGCAATGCAACTACGCAGGGTGGGTGACAGGCGTGAGAAGAGATTAACAACCAAACAACCAGAAAGGCAATACACGACAACTACCACCACAATTAGCCTTTGCTTGCCTTTCATTAAAGCTACTGGAAGAAGCTCACCTGAGAGCGAACCATCAAGAATCTCTTTAAAAGCCAGTTATATAGTCCTTCCTTCACTTGAAAGTATGCTTTACCCATCGACCTTCGGCCACGCCATCTTACCACGCCACACACACTATTATGAATTACTGTTGGACTTGGTCCTCTAACTCCTTGCCAAGCTATATGTTCTTGCTCGAGAGTGTAGCGGAGTCAAGTTCACACCACAATTGGCTATCCACATCTATTCAGTAAAGCAGCTTTCAGGTGACGGAAGGAGTACCAGGGGAAGAGATGGACGCGTCGTCACGAGAGACGAAGAACACCGAGAACCAAAACGTCAGCAAACGGCTGGCTCTGACCCTCGCTGCTGATGAATCCCATCGGTACCGGGGTAATACGTTATGAACAAGGAAGGATACGGGTGCGGTTTGTCTGCTGCTTTAGGGGCAAGTGGGCAGATAGGCCGACATCGATGAAGTGTTGAAGGAGAATTGCAGAGCAGGGATATTTATGTTATCGGAGATGCGAGAGTGATGACTCGCAGAGGAAGAAGAAGATACGTCTGGTATCAAAATGCTGCCAGGCACACAACACGGCATGGCGTAGCATATGGCTAGCAAGCATATAAGCACGCTGTGGGTGGAAGGAGAGGGGTGGTGATGAGAGAAGGGGAAGCAGGGGGGTTAGTGCTACATAGCTAGCATAGCATCAATGAAGCGAGTAAGGTTATATTGATGGGACTATAAGTGAATGAAAGTGAAATGTCTGTCCCAAGTACCTCTAAAGAAGAATAAATGAAACACCGCCACTAAGCTTCGTGATGACGGGGGCTAAGTAAGTAAGTTCTATGATCTTCCGTAGCTTCGTCAATCCGCGCATCGGAGGTGCTACGTCCTTGTAGCACACATCACCATCCCCTCGCCTCCTCTCCTCATGTTTGTCCCAAGCGGACGGAAACCAACAGGTGTCAACGTCAACATAGATTGCCCGCTTGAGTGCGTACGTCCCGGACCCGAAGGGCAAATAACGGAGTTCAGCAGCAAAGATATGCTAGGGCTGTACATGATGTCTTGCGTTGTCCGTCTGCGGTGCTAGGTTAACAAGTCAGGCACCACTGCCATGTTGGTTCGCAATTGAGTGAGGACTGGTAAATTCGAAATTTATGGGAGTCGAGCTCTTGGAAAAACACCGAGGGAGTGCAAACTTGGGGAGTGCAAACTTTACGCGAAAATACATTTTCCCTCTTAGGCTCACGATAGTGGCCTTGCACCGGAAAGCATGGATGGATGTTTGCTTGAGTGACTCAGGGGAAGTGGGTGATGATGATGGTTGTGCTGGTGTTGTTGACGAGTTTATGCTGCTTGCATAAGTTGTAGGATTGCTTTTTAGACATAGCTTAGGAAAACCAGTATCCGGTTTTGCTACTGGCTGCTCACATAACTCCTTTTTGTATGTACGTAGTTTGCTTTTGCTAGTGGTTGTGCTTTTGCTTGTGCTTGATTTTGTTTGATTTCCCCTTTACCTCTACTCTAGGCTGTGGGCTTTTCCTTCGTTGCTTTTTCTCTTCCTCACTCCCGAAAAAGCAGTTTTGTGAATTGTGAGTAGTGACCTCCCCACGGGGATGTATGTTTGCTCCCATGAGGCTCCAAGCTAAGTTGTCAATGGCCATTGTATCCATTGTTTCCATGGTTCAGCCTCCAGTCGACATCTTTCTGCCCCTCTTCCCCCTTTTTCCGAGCTTCCTCCGTCTTTGCTTTCATTGCATCTCTTCGGGCCCCACGCTATGTGATTGTGATCCCGATGTGATGCGAGTGACTGCCTCTCATATGCAGTTTGAGATTTTTGAGGCGTTGAGAGAGATGTGCATGATCTGAAACGTGATGTATCTCTTTGTAGCTATGATTTCTGGCGAGCTTGTCATCGTCATAAAGCTCGTGCCAATTCTAGAGTAAGTATCGACATGTACTAGGTAGAGGATGCTGGGGGAAATCAATTGTCTACCTAGGAAATCGGGAGGGAGATGAATAAACGAATTACTTGCAATGTTTGAGCGGACTAGATYATGAGCGGGCATCTGATGTCATTTATCTCCYCAGTGAAAACATTTGCCGCAGTAAATCAGCTGTTGAAGAGTGAAGTGTACCTGTGAGCGGCGAAGTTGGRGGCTATATGAGATACAGATCCGTTTATGATAACAAGGAGAAGTGTCAACTTCCTGCCTCGACGAGGACATTGTCATCTCATGATACCAACCGCATTCATGTGCCGTAACTTCGATGGAACGAGTCTCAGCCTTTGAAGAACGAAGTACGCCTCACCCTCTTCAAGCTCGACGATACTTCATACTCACCAGAGTTGGCTCACCAAAATCCTGACCCAACTAGCCTCCAAAGTTGACACGCAGCCCCGAAACAGAGAAAGGATCAAATATTCCAGATCAAATATCAAATCACAATAGGTGAGGATAACGGCATGAGTATGCCTCGCCAACGAACAATTTGAAGGTGGCACAAAACGGGCGGGAATCCCAATGCCACACCATCGGGCGCAGAGGACTTCTAGGATTCTGTATCTCGTACTCGAGTCTCGACTGGAGGTCTAGACGCCGATGTGATAGTGTCACAGGTTAGTGACAAGACTTGAGACTTGAGAAGGAAGAAGAGGAGAAGGAAAAAGCCTTTCCCATCGGCTACCATTGTTCGTCTCTCAACGTAGGCCATGGGCGGTGTCACTGCCACTTGGTGACGGGGTCACGGAGTCACGACTGGACATCACTGCGGTATGGTGCGAGTATGTGTTGGTGTCGAGTATCGAGTAGAGGTCGAGGTAGAGGTAGAGGTAAAAGACAAGATTAACCGGGTGTGTGTCATCGACTCGCGATGCCAACGCCATTAACAACAGAAAAAAGGTCTGACGTAGTCCAAGACAAGAACGACATCCGATCGATTACTTAGATGCTTCGATCTTTCCCCGCGTTACCTAGGCCCCAATGTACGCAAGGCATCTAGTGTAAGCATCTGACTGAGTGACGATGCGACGGGTGGGTATCACGACATGCCCCAGTTGGCCAGTTGGTGCTATGTACAGAAGAAGATGACTTGCATGAGTTGATAGCAGGTAGCAAGTAATGGCCTCTGGTGTGGTAAGACGGTATGTAGTTGCGATGGTCTGTCGTGGTCGTGTGGAAATAGTATTGTGGACGGTACCCTATCCCATACCAAGCATACCATCGCAATATAAAGTACGTGCAGGCGGTGATTCCTATTCTTGGGACTCCGAGCTCTCTCACATTACTCCCGTATGTAGTGGGCAACAAGGGAGGGAGAGCATTCGGTCGCAGCAAGGTCGAGTAAGAATCCCCAGAGAAATCCATCCTGAATGCTGCTTCCCGATGTCAAGCAAGCAGTTGTCAGCTTAGCGTCGTATACAGACAGCAGTTACTGTATGTATTTCGAGCCAACATTCCACTTCCAATGCAATTCCACCAGATCCGAGATCCAACTTTGGAATCTAGGGGGACAATTGAACAATATCGCGCCTTTTCCATTACCGAGTGAACACTCCCTTTTAATCTTCCAAAGGAAATCTTGGAATATTCTCTGCAGGTCAATTCAATCCGTCCCGCCAATCGTCCCTCTTCTGAAAGGTGAAACACGCGCGCGAGGGCGCCAGTGATAGGTACCACTCTATTAGACCTTGCATTATCGGCCAAGGTTGGGGTCTCCCTCTTTAAATTTCGCAAGTTTCGCGAGTGTTGACAAGTCTCGCAAGATCCAATGTGGCTTAGTAACTAGTAGAGAAAAAAATGGCCGAGGCGCGAGCTAGAATTAGAGGAGAGAGGTTCATGCTTTCAGGTTTGCTTCTGTTTCGATGTTTCCATGACCTTGCCAATTGGAGAAGCTAGGGAAAGCTAGGGAAAGCTTGACTTGAGCTTGAGCTTGAGCTTGAGCTTAGTTGAAAATCAGAAGCAAGCAACTGTGGGAATTCCGAATGGACAGCAACACCACCTCGGTGTGCAACTTTCATCGATTGTTGTGAACATGTGTTCTGGTGTGTCTGTGTGTGTGTGTGTTTACATATGTGCCGCCGCCGCCAGGGGTCGGACAGGGAATCCCGTTCGGGAAGGAGGGGGGATGATGGGGGATTGGGGGGATTGTACTTCATAACACGGACAGTGTCTCCTGAGTTGTGAGTGGAGTGTAGGACAGAAAAGGGAATCCTTCCCGTCGTTGTGATGGTCGTTGTGGTACATCTCGAGGGTTGAGATGAGGTTTTACAGGCGCTATTTTTTGCCTTAGCTACCTACGATAGCAAAAAGCGCACATAAACCAGTACCTGCACCTATTCTTTGCATCGTGGGTTTGATGCGCTGGTGATCTGATCTGTCATCCCGTTGCTGTTGCTGTGGTATGACACCACTTTCACGAGGTAGAGGTGAAGGGCTGGCCGGCCCCCCTAGTMATYGAGATGRTGGTGTTCGTCCCTTGTTGGTCTTGAGCCTCCATTCCARTGGAAAGGACTGCTTGTGGACGGCGGTGGTAACCATCCATCCCCTCTTTTTGTACTTGTTCATGATCCTTCTCCGCATCGTCATATCCTCTCCACCTTTTGATATGATAACAAAAGCTAGGGGGGTCCGAAGACATGAAACCGAAAACCTGGGGTCGGGAACCCCTGGATGGGTGGAGGAGGAGCTGACTTCCCAGTTGCTGGGGACGGGAGCTGAAGGCACTGCTTGGAACTGGCCGGACCGAGTGCTGAAAAGCCAGGGCTACCTTTTTACGCAGAGACCTCCAGGCTCCAGACTCCATCCCCAGTAGTGGCCTCAGCTAGCGGCTGAATGCGCCTCACACAGCCACTTTTCTGCGTCATGGCATTAATTCGGGATACGACTGGCTCGGGATCTGGATGCTTCTGTTCTTTTTTTTCTCCCCTGTTTGTGTCGCGCCGCATATAGCGACTTTTTTTTTTTCTCTCTCGTTCTTTCTCTCTGTTTGCTGGGAAAAGGAAGGAAGCAGTTTTTGCGATTGCGTACGTTTGGGCGGTGACTGAGTGCTGCGTTGTTGGACACGCCGCTTGCCGCAGCAGCCATGAGTTGTCCTCTGCAATGTCTGGTGATGAATGATGTTTCCCGTCAAACAGGTACCTACAGATACACCCAAGGCCATTGAGGGCTATAGTCCGCTATAATGGGATACGGGCGTAGAAACAACGTCTCTCGGTTGATCATCCGGCGATGAGCGATTGCTCCGCGGCTAGATGCTTCAGAATCCGAGTGATGGTGGCAGTGGTTGCCGGTTGAAGTCTCGATATTGGGGTGACTGGCTCCCGTTCGTCCAAGTCCGCTGTCGTCCGCTGTGGTTCCAGTGGTCCCTGCCGATCATTCATTCACCCACCGGCGGCGTCCTCAGACAAGCGACTTGCTTCTGGACCATGGCGTGCTATCCACTCCCCGGGCCTCCCATCCACTGAACACAGAGTGAGGGATTAACACAGCCCGGGGATATGGGATATGGACGGGCATCATGGATCATGTTATAGTGGCTTGTTAAGAGAAGCGGACAGAGCGGGATGGCATGTCTGGAAGGTCGTCGGACTCGTCAACAACTCGCGGATGGCCATCGGAGGACGAGCCCACGGACCACCGTGAATCTCAGAACAGCGGTCCTCCGAGGGTTTGGCCGTCTTGACAGGTGAAGCTCACCAATAGGAACACCGGACGGGGGCTTCAAGATGTCACTCTACGGAGGCGTGCCACAGGCCTTTTCATGCGTGCGAGTCTAGCGAGGAAGGGGGCGAGTGTTTCAGAATGAGAGCCTTCCCTCCATCTGGCCTAGAGGTAGCAGTGGATTCTCTGGAGGCCCCTCGCTGAAAAAGATGGCCTTAGGTTGTCGGTCGAGCTGCCAATCGGGCGGCTCCATACCAGCTGGCTCCACCGGCTGCCACTCTGTCCCGGCCAATCATGGACGACAAAGGACCGCCAGCTGTTGGTGCAGCGTCAGCGTTTGGACCATCACCCAAAAGCCAGGCACCAAAGCAGCGGGATTGGATCATTGGATGTTGCATGCCGCTGACCTGACTGCTCACTGCGTCTGCTGCCGCTGCTACTGCACCACTGCCGCTGAGCCTGCGCCTGTTCTTTTTTATCTTTTTCGCGCTTTGAGGGATTGACAACGGCTAACAACGGTGAATGACCAGTCGTAGCCCAGAGAATGACAGTCACGTTGACCAAGAGCCCCATGGGGGACGTATGTCTCGTCTCATCAGTCTCATCGAGAGCGGCTCTGCGTCCAAGAGAAGCAGTCTTCTATCAAGTGATCGTCCTCCATCACGGTCGAATGCGTCTCACGTCTTGCCAATTCCACTTTTCTCCCATTACACATTACACGTACGGTTGAACATTACACGGAGATCACACATATCGAAGCACCACGGCATCACAAGCCATTCACTGGACAGGAGCCAGGATATCACCGGCCGTCATTCACCGGCCCACTCACACAGTTGCGGCCATATCTTCCAAATACGGCAACCCTAGGAGAACTCCGCGAGATTTCCAGAAGCCCAAACCAAAAAGCTTGATCCAGAGTGGCCATTCCATCACGAGCGAGCGAGTTCTCTACCGAGAGTGTAGACCACTCAGCGTCGTCAGACGGACAAGACCCCAAGGTGGAGGGTTGTGTGGAAACGCAGGGGGCTAGGGGCACACCAGGTTCAGAGGCCGGACAGGGGATGTAAACATTGGGCTACACAGTACACTAGATCCGCCGAGTGGGTGTCCAGTGGGTGGCGTTCGAAACAAAAAAAAGTACCTGCATGGTGCGCTACCGGCAACGGCCCCTCCCACCCAATCGACTCCAGACGAACCGACAGCTGGGAAACATAAAAGTCATCCAACTCCCCGATACACCTCATCTTCACTCTTGACGATCACGGCACTCCCTTACACGTCTTCTTCTCTCTTTAGACCTTAAGTCTGTCCTTATTGTCACCCACCCCGTCAAGGGATTTCAAAAACAACCTTCTCTACATTCCAGTCCTGTTCGGCTCTTCAGCCATTGTCTCAGCGTATCACTAGCCTGGTGCTTGACTACCTACGACTTTCGTCCTGACTCAGACAACCCATTCTTCAGACGAACCATTCACACAATACCTGATTAGCCACTCAACAGAACGGCACGGCCTTATTCATTCTTTCTTATTGTTCACTTGCGTCAATAGAATAGAGCAGTGCTCATCTATCGACCCGGCAACCATATCAACTCCCAAGACTCGTGCAACTCACTCTCTCTCAAAAACACTCGACAACAAGACTTCGACTTTACGGTCCACCACACTCCCTCAACGAGAAAAGAAGAAACAGATCAACCATCAAAATGATGTACAACACCTTCACCACCGGCCTCGTGGCTACTCTGCTTGCAGGTGCCCAGATCGCCTCCGCCCACATCGAAATGTCCTTCCCTCCCCCCTTCAGGTCCAAGTTCAACCCCAATGCCAACCCCGGTAGCATCGACTACTCCATGACCGCTCCCCTCAAGGATACCGGCGCCGACTATCCTTGCAAGGGTTACCACGTCGACTTTGGCACTGCTTCCGGCAAGAGCACCGCTACCTTCGTCCCCGGACAGACCTACAACATGACCACTGCCGGCACTGCCACCCACGGCGGTGGTTCTTGCCAGCTCTCTCTCAGCTACGACAAGGGCGCTTCCTTCACTGTCATCGAGTCCTACATTGGTAACTGCCCTCTTGCTGGCAAGTACGACTTCACCGTCCCCGCCGATACTCAGCCCGGCGAGGCCATCTTTGCTTGGACCTGGCACAACAGAATCGGCAACCGCGAGATGTACATGAACTGTGCTCCCGTCACCATCGCTGCTAATAACAAGCGTGAGGTTGCTGGTACCGCTTTCTCCACTCGCCCTCAGATCTTCGTTGCCAACATCGGAAACGGCTGCAAGACCGACGAGAACTTTGACGTCCAGTACCCCCAGCCCGGCCCTAATGTGGTTAAAGCTTCGGGTGCTCCCCTCAAGGGCCCTGAGGGAAGCTGCGGTGCCTCTGCTGCTCCTGCTGGTGGCTCTGGCTCTGGTTCCGGTTCTGGCTCTGGCAGCGGTGCCTCCAGCTCCAGCTCTGTTGCTGCTGCTCCCATCACCACCAGCGCTCCCGCTCAGACCAGCGCTGCTGCTGGCGGTGCTCCCGGCGGTGTCTTCATCACTGCTCCCTCGGACGGTTCCGACCAGGGCGGCATCTTCCTCCCCTCCGCCACCGACATTGTCAACGCCCCTAGCTCCAGCGCCGCCGCTGTCGTGAGCTCCGCCTCCGTCTCCGTTCCTGCTGTCGCCACCTCTGCTCCCGCCGTCGCTACAACCCAGGCTCCCGTTCAGACCACCCTCCAGAGCGTCACCAAGCCCAGCACCACGGTCGTCAGTGCTCCCGCTCCTATTGCGACCGGCACCACTCCCGGCAACGGCAACGGCACCGGCTCCGGCTCTACTGTTGGCGCCTACGCCGTCGGCGCTGCCTGCACCTCCGAGGGCGCCTGGAACTGCATCGCCGGCACCTCCTTCCAGCGCTGCGCCAGCGGCGCCTGGTCTGCCGTCATGCAGATGGCTGCCGGCACCAGCTGCTCCGCCGGCGAGAGCGCCCAGCTCAAGATGATCGCCAAGAAGCACCTCGCCAACGGCCCCAAGCTTGGTCGCTACCAGAGGCGTCATGGCCACGCTCACCTCTCCAACTAAGGAGTCAACATTTCACTTGGTAGAGGAGTGGACAGCACAGCACAAGATGATACCTCACATATAAAACGACCCATTTTCCGTTTGTTTTTGTTTTTTGGTCTTTCTTGCAATATTCATCCAAGATTTTTAGTCAGCTAGCTGGCTATTTTTCACTTTTTGCCGATCTCTGATCGATTTCAAACTTCAATTCGCACATTCTTTTTTGCCGCAAGTTATATAACCAGTGCTACACCTGGCAAGTTGTACTTGGATAGGTCGTACACTTTTTCAAACGCATTTCTTCTTTCTGAATATTACAAGATCAAGACATCTCGAAGAAACAAACAACGGAAATTTTGGACATGTGTGGCGGATGGAAGCTAGAGACAAGCAAGCAAAGACAACATTTTATGACAAGGCGTTTTTCAATTTCATGATGATGACAAAGGGAGGCACAGCTGGCTTGTTGATGACGAGACAAAGGGATACCAAGGAAAAAGGAATTGGGCGGACGGACAGGATTCACTCGTTTCGGTGTACATAGACTAGGATAGGCAAAAAAGCAACTTTTGCATTCATTCATTCTACCTACGGCAAGCCTGACTACGTGATCACTGGTGAATTCAATACCCACAACGATATGACCGAATGAACGACTGGCCCTCATCAACTTGCACGGAGATAACAAACTACACTAACTGAACTGAAGATTAGATTTTCCCGGTCCCCCTAGTGACATCCAAGTCTTAGGTCGATGAGTGGCTCTCCGTGATTCCGGCGGAGATAGCTGGACCTTCCGGGCCCGGGCCGGTAGTTTAGCATCTCTAGAAACCACCAATGTTAGGTCTGAGAGGTGATGGCTGCAATTCGGTTAGGAACTGGAGATGAGTTTGGCCCCCACAGCTCTATAAGGTCTCATGAAGTCTCATCACGGGCCGTGCCTTGGTCACCAATGACAAGTATCAGACAGGATGGTGTTTACTTCACCTTAACAGTGTTGATGAACTAGATCGAACTAGAAGAGATCGAACTCGCCAATCGATGATTGAGGCTGGGGTATTGATCTCGAAGCTGAACCCGTTCCGGGAAGGATGGTGTGATGGGAGCTCCTTCCATCCCTTTTTTTTTTTTTTTTTTTTTTTTTTATCAGAATCGGATATCGACCGTAGCTTCCTTTATGGAGAAGACCGCGGAGATTAGGACCCTAATACCCAACATGTTTTATTACTTCACACTTCTAGAACACTGTGACCATTCCAATATCTCTAGGGAGCATATGCCGTAGCAAGCGGTCAGTCTCCAAGGTCAAGAAGCATGGAGACTTCTTGACACCTCTAGTTCTAGTAACATCCTCGAATCTCCCACCAGTTCCCATTACTTCGTGTCACCACCAGGGTTGAAACACAAATGACGACCATAATCATACCCCGGACCTGAACAACCGTAGTTTTTGCTCGCGGAGGTTAGACACAGATGAAGTACTCTAACCGAACAACCCCCTGACAGCCTCTAACGACTAGATACATCCCAACGAGTAATTGAACCAAATTCCATCATCTCCGGCCGAGCCACGCCCATGAAGATACTTATTTCCAATTACTAACGCCCTTAAGAACCTTGCTCGTCACACACACTTGTCGTTTTAAGAAGTCCCAAGCTATATACCCGAGCCGGGTTCGATTTGGAGTGATAGACAAGTCGTCACTCAACGTCACCTCTTTGGTATGTACCGAAGGAAGCTATCATCTCCGGAGGCCATCTCCGCAGGCACTGGGCCATCTCCGGAGGTTGAACTATGCCATGCATGGCCAACCGGACGGCATATCAACCATAGTCTCGGAGGACGGAGTTACGAGCGTATGATAGATGGTGCTGTTCACATGCTGGAGACGCTGGGTTTTGACTAGAGGCATTATGTCGCTGGAAGGGCCAGGGGAAAGAGATGAAGAAGGGGTTGTCACTCCTACTCGACACCACTTTTGGCGTATCCTCCGAGAGTGAGCCCTGGAAATACAGGTGCATGTAGATGGAAGTACCTACCAGCTTGGTACATAGAGTAACTTGTACACAAGAAGTGGAGGTGCGGATGTCCAAGAAGTGTTATCCGGGTCTAGACCTCCTCGACTTACTTCTGGTCACTGATCAATAGAGGTGAGACACATTCCTTCCAGCCACCAGGTCTCATGAATGACGGCATGAGGGCATGGCTCAGACCTCGCCGTTGATGGCCGACCCCTTTTCATCACAGCTACTGAGCATAAGTAGTCGGAGTCATCAGAGGCGGGTAGTGATGATATCAATAGCAGTCACAGCTGACAAGGGAGATAAACAACTTAAACAGTCTGATCTCAAGTACTCGCCACTTTTACAAGAGAAGTGAAGTGACATCGTAAAGGTGTCGTACATGTTCAGGAACCATCTTCCGAGGTCTAGACCTCCGACGGGCTATTGTTAGTTGAATGTGAGACACATTCCTTCCGGCCTCTAGGTTTCGTACATGACGGCATGGTTCAATCACTGATGTCCGGCGTCCTTCTATGAGGCTGGTGAGGATAGTCAAAGTCGCTGAGCAGATAGTGATGACTTCAGCAGCAGTCACAGTCAACAGGGAAAGTAACGAGGAAAGTGAAAGAATTTGAACTTTTTTTGCCATCCCATTTTGCAAAAGAAACACCGTCAACCGTACACCATCCATCCCAGCCAGGCCTTTTATGTACCCCCTATACACATCCATCCGTCTATGCAACGAACCCGCTCAAACATTAAACAATGGTAAACCCAAGACCCTAAGCCTTAACCATAACAGCCTCAAAACTCTCCTCCAAAATCCTCAACCCCTCCTCAATCTCCCCCTCACTAATCAACAAACTCGGCACAAACCTGAGCGTATTCGTTCCCGCGGTGATAACCAACAATCCCCTCTCCCTCGCCGCCTTAATAACCGGCGTAGGATCCTCACTCAACTGCAGACCCAAAATAAGTCCCTTACCTCTAACCTCCTTAATCAAGCTCGGGAACTTTTGCCCAAGCTTCTCAAACCCTTGCAGGAAAACCTCGCTCTTGCTCTTAACTCCCTCCTGCAGTTGCTTATCGGCCAACCGACCGACAATGTAATGCGCCAGTCTGCACGCAAGCGGGTTACCTCCGAAAGTGGTACCGTGGTCGCCGACCTTGATTTTCGAGGCAACGTGCTCGTTGACGATCGTAGCGCCGATGGGGAAGCCGTTACCGAGCGCCTTGGCGGTCGTCAAAATATCCGGGTGAGCTTCCTTGGGCAGGGTCGAGTGGGCCCAAAGGGAACCGGTGCGCGCCATACCGGACTGGATCTCGTCGTAAATCAGCAGCGCGCCCACCTCGCGGCAGCGCTTAGCCAGCGCCACCAAAAATTCCTCAGTGGCGGGCATCACGCCGCCCTCACCCTGGATGGGCTCGACGATGACGGAGCAGGTCTTTTCCGTGACCAAGGTAGGGATAGAGGCGATGTCGTTGTAAGTGCCCACTTTAAAACCGGGGACCATGGGTGCGAAGGGGGCCTGGTACTTGGGGTTGGGCGTGGCGGAGAGGGAACCCATGGTGCGGCCGTGGAAGGCGTTTTGGAAGCAGACGATTTCGACTTTGGAACCGGAGGGGTCGAGGACTTTGCCGACTTTGCGGGCGAACTTGATGCCGGCTTCGTTGGCTTCGGACCCGGAGTTGCAGATGAAGACGGAGGAGGCGTCGTGCATGCCGCCCGAGGCCTTGGTGGATTCGACGAGGAGCTTGGAGAGCGCGCCGGTCCAGGGGTTGTAGTAGAGGTTGGAGGCGTGGACTAGTTGTTGGGCCTGTTGTGGACGGACGCAAATTGGGTGTTAGTTGACTGTCTGAAATACATGGGGGGTGGGATAGAAGGATGAATGACGCACCTGCTCAGCAATAATCTTGGAAAACTCCTCGTCGCAGTGACCGAGCGAGTTAACGGCGATACCCGACGTGAAGTCGAGGTACTTGCGGTCCTCCAAGTCCCAGAGGTAGGAGCCCTTGCCCTTGACGAAGACGGGAGGAGGGCGAGAGTAGGTGGTCACCATGTAGGGGACGTGCTCGCGGACCATCTTGCCGCTGGCCGAGTCCTCGGTCGGGTCGGGGTGGGTGAGCTGGCTGSCGGTGGCATAGGAGYGGCGGGCACGTCCCCTACATGGTGACCACCTACTCTCGCCCTCCTCCCGTCTTCGTCAAGGGCAAGGGCTCCTACCTCTGGGACTTGGAGGACCGCAAGTACCTCGACTTCACGTCGGGTATCGCCGTTAACTCGCTCGGTCACTGCGACGAGGAGT
>RANZ01000565.1:0-20997 GCA_009805285.1 Neurospora terricola FGSC 1889 | reverse complement strand
CGTCGGCGCCGACGATGGAGCCGGTGACGAGGGAGCCGTCGGCGAGGTGGACGTGCACGCCGGTGGCGTGGGGGCGGATGTCGGTGACGCGGGAGTTGACGCGGATGTTGGATTCCTTGCCTTTGAGGTGGCTGTAGAGGATCTTGACGAGCTCGGAGCGGAGGAGGGGGAGGAAGGGGTAGCCGTGGCTGTTTGTTTGTGATTGTTTGTCAGTAGGGGAGCTAGAAAGAAGAGGATAGGCAAGGAGGGAGAAGGACTGACTTGTCTTGCATGGCATCCCAGAAGTTGCTGGTGGTGGTTACTTGGCCATTGTCGCCGAAGAGACGCTTCTTGTGGTGAATCCCTAAAGCGACTTTCTCTAGGTCTGCGAGGAGGCCGATTTGGTCGAAGAGCCGTACTGTCTGGGGCCAGGTGAAGAGAAGTTGGCCTGAGATGTTCAGGACGGTATCTTGTTGTTCTAGGATCACGTAGTCAATGTTGGCCCGCTCAAAGGCGTGGGCCATGTAGAGGCCAACAGGCCCGCCACCCACGATGATGACTTTGAAGGTCATGGCGGATCAAACGTGATGGGTGATAGATATGAATTGGAAATGGAGTATTACAATTGTTGCTTTGGCACATTGATGGGTGTATCTCGGCTTATAGCACGTCTACTGCCGATCATCTCCCAGCGCTGTCATGAAGTCTTGTCACCAGAGACCGCCGTGCTTACTGGCCGCCAATGCCGACCATTCAGCGGCGGTGAGCTGCCGAACATAAACACTACCGGCGATAAAGGCTAGTGGCATGTTTTTGCAACAATCTCGACTGTTACCAACCCTGTGGTACTAAAGCACTTGTTCCTACTTGATGCTTTGATGCTTTGGTGATCGTCCGATCTCATTCCCGAGGAACGGTGCTCCCAAACAAGCGCATGGGAACTTTTGTCTCCCGAACTGTTGCTTGCACCAGACGTTCCTTTCTACTGCTTGGCCATGTTTTGACAACCTTGATCGGCGAGTTGTGCGGTTCGAGTGGGACGACTGATGGACGGGTTGTTTTCCATGCTGCTCTAATTTCCGTGAACCTCGCTATGGCTTCCAGAACAGACAGAACCCGGGTTGCACTCAGGCGGACCGGACCTTAATCGGGGCAGAATCGCGGCAAGTCGGGTGTGTGCGATCGAAGGAATTGTCCTCGTAGATTCGTCTAGTGCATAGGGCTGGGTATTGCACGAAGGGGACCCTAATTTCTGCATGGTCCTTTTGTAAACCCCCCGACCTCCAAGGAGACTCGGATCGCATGGAGAGGAAGATCATTCCGATATCCCCCAGGGTGTAGTCAACCAGGCGTTGAGAGCCTAGACCGGGGTCAAACGAAAGTAGATACCGATCTACGTGATAGTATACATACGTTGTTGGTTAGCAGATTGTTATCCGTTTCTAGCGTAACAAACACTGCGGCGACATCATAAATGGAACATCACCCCCATGCGCCTTCTTGTGTCTCGCGCGCGATTTCGCATTCTGAGTATTTGCCGGATAGGGACCCGAAGACCATGTGTCTCAGGTCAGCAAATCCCATGCCAAATATCTATTGCCGTTGCCGATTGCCGGGGTCCCGTTCCCGTCTTTCCGCGTCGTGGGGGCTGACTCAGAGACGTTGTGCAACCACAACAAAGATGGGCAAATGTCTTGGACTCGGCGCTGAGCTGTGTCCTGTCTTCGTCAAGACGCGCCCGCGTTTCCTTCTTTTGAAGACGGGTAGAGCTTCGGCTACTGCGCAAGGGAGGACGAGGGACTTTTGTACGGCACGGGTCGGAGATCTTGGTCACATTATGGCGACTGCGTGATTCGATTGGAGATGGAAAAAGCATCAGGACCCTGTCTTTAGTGGCAGCACTAACAATTAGCCCTGTAGCTAGCACTGCAACGGTCCCCTGTTGATCAAAAGCTGGTGGGGTGGTGAGGTAGCTGTCTATGCAAGTATGTGAGTATCCGTTATAAGAATATCTGCCGCGGGGTTGTTAGCAACCAACCTCCCAACACATTGATGGGAACACCAACACGAGACAAAGCAACCTCGACACAAGAACTAATCACTGGAGCTCCATGCTTCCAACACATTCGGTCCCTGACCAATGGCCTCACCGAACAAGGTGAACAGCACTGTTGGCAGCAACCGACATGTCGGCCGTGATCGCATTCCCACCGGCAAGGTGAACTGACTTCATGACAGTCATCAACTGGGACAAATGACGAGAAGAAGCTTGGAAGTCTACCACATCCCCGACCTATGACAATGATTGACAGCAAGAGCCAGAACTGACCTCCATTCCCCAGAACGTCTTGCCTCACAAAAACTGCTCCAAGAACTCTCCAACAAGCTTGTTGACCTCCTCCGGAGTGTGAATCAAGACCCAATGCGACGCCTCGGGAATTACCTCCTTCCTTAACCCCTTAGCAAAGTACTTCTCCATGCCATCAGTCAGCTCCGGCGGCAACGCAGGATCATGACCAACCATGACAATCATGGCCGGTACCTGGTACTGCCAGGATGCGTACTCCTCCGCCAGCGGTAGCTCATCCTCCAGATTGATTTCTCGTGTACGATACCAGTTCATTGGCCCTTGTAGCCCATTGCGCGAGTACTCCTCGACTATGACCAAATATCAGTATCAGCCATCACCAACTCTCGCACTCACCAAGACCATAGAAAGTAGACAGAACGTACCATAGAAGTCCATAATCTCCTCGCTCACCAAAGGCGAACCCCCCACCTCCTCCAACTTACTCAAATCCAACCCCTTCCACGGATTAAAAGCCATCACCCCCTCTTTCGTCAACCCCCCAAACATAGCATTCAACCACCCCCTCAACCTTTCCCTACTCCCCCCAGCCACCCTCTCCACCTCCCCTCCCGCATTCTGCAACTGATACCCCAACTCTGGATGCCTCTTCACATGCTCCTCCAACGTCGTCACTTCTCCTTCCGGCGGCGTATAAGGGATACAAAACGCAAAAACCCCCTTGATAAGCTCAGGGTAGTAAATAGCTAGTCTCCAACCCAGAAAGGCGCCCCAGTCGTGGGTTCCCAGGAGAACTGGCCCAGAAGGGCTGACTTCGCGGATGATGTGCGCCATGTGAGAAGAGAGTTTTTTCAGGGAGTATGCGGCGGGGGAAGAGGGGGCGGAGGTAAGGCCGTAGCCGAGCATGTCGGGGATGATGACGCGGAGACCGAGAGACAAAAGAAAGGGGACTTGGTAGCGCCAGCCGAGGGAGAGGTCGGGCCAGCCGTGGAGGAGGAGGACGGCGGCTTTTGGTGGGGAGGCTGAGTCGGGGTTGGCGAGGAGGTAGTGGTAGGTTAGGGAGGTGGAGGGGATGGTGGTGAAGTGGTGGGTGACCCGGGGGTCGTGGGGGGTGAGGGCGTCGGGGGGCATGATGGCTATTGGGAGGGAGTGGTAGTGAGAAACTTGACAGAGGATGGAGAAAATGAGGAAGAGGAGAGAAATGTGCTTCCTAATATTTAAAACAGGAAGAAACGTCACTTCGGAGCATTTGTCAAGCAGTCAGTCGGAGGGTTATTTGCTGCACGACATGGCTTGTCGGTGAACTCTCAATGCTATGTATGCGTCTTTTGAGACTCCTCATGGGTTAGTGTCAGCACAGGATGCCATCGCCGACAAATTCCGTCTCCTCTCGGGAAATAGTTTTTCGGCTTCTAGCTGACATATGAGAATCACAGCACTTCTTTCCCGCAGTATTGGACCATCTTCGCCGGCCGCTTTGTCTCTTTCTTATTGCTCAGTTGGCGTATCATTTAGCATCTAACAAACACTCAGAGACATTCATGCGTGTATAATCGGTGGAATTCGTACATCTAGATTTCTATTGTATATGACCGAGCAGACAAGCTCTAATTCAGCTGCTCCCTAACAACTCGGCACCATCGACGCTCCCTTTACCATGGCACCTCAGTACCGTCAACAGCATTGTAGAACTTGCCATTAGCCTCCTTTGTGAGACCGTCGACCTATAGATTAGAAATGATGTCAGCACACAAACTCGATATTCCCAACAAGACAGAGGCTTGAACTCACCAGCTTAACAACACCAGCCGCACTGTCCTCCACCGTCACCGGCGCCTTATCGCCCAGCCCCACCTTCTGAGCAACCCAATTCCCCGGTCCAGTCTGCACCAAACCCGGGTGCAGCGCAATAGTAGTCAACCACTCCTTCTGGCTGCTCGCAATACCAGCCGTAAGCCAATTCAACGCTGCCTTCGCGCCTCCATACGCCGGCAAGATCCAGGCCGCCAGGGCATCAACCAGCCCAATACTTCCCGCCGTAGTCGACACGCTCGCCCACTTGGGCTCTTTCCCCTTCTTCAGCAGCGGCAAAATTGCCTGGAAGAGGAGCAACGGGCCGATGGCGTTGATGTGGTAATTCTCCAGCATGTCCTTGGTGTCGACCTCCTCGATGGGAACGGTGGAGGGCATGGCGCCTGCGTTGGCGATGGCGATGTCGATGTGGTCGATGCCGGCGGCCTGGATGGCCGAGACGGCGGCGGCGGGGTCGGTGGAGGAGGTGGATTCGATGTGAACGAGGAGGAGGCGGGAGCCGGGGGCGGTGGGAGAGGCCTTGAGCTCGGCGACGGAGGGCGTGGAGAGGTCGCGGACGGAGCCGATGACGGTGTGGTTGGGGCGGGAGAGGTAGAGCTTGGCGATGCCGGCGCCGATGCCTGCGGGAGGTTTGCGTTAGCTTTTGCTAAGGGTTCAAGGAGGGGGTTGAAGGGAGGGTTTGGGAGACGTACCCTTGCCTACACCGCTAATGAAGACGACGGTGGAATCTGTCACGGCCATGGTGATGTACGGTACTTGGTGGATTTGTTGGTTGTCTGGGATGGTGCTGCTCGAAGAGGATAGAGACCGAGCTGTAGAAGCATCGTTGTTGTAACCACGGAGCCTTTTAAAGGGCTACAGACAGTAATGATACTGCGTATTTGTCAGTTCCATGGAGAAACAGGCTGACCAAGCCGTTTGCCTTCCCTCATGCTCTTCATCACGATGCCTCGTGTTGACGGCGATCTGGGTGGGCAGGGTACGATGCGGCGTCGTGCTGGGCCGCCAGTGCAACCACATGGTGCCTGGGCTCGGATGGGAGGTGACGATTGGCAATAGGGCGATTGATCTTTGTCTTCATTGAGAAATATTGTCTCAGCCTTTGGGAGGCCAAAAACTCACGTACGAGCCGCGTCGAGTAACGTGAACCGGGGAGTTTTTGGAACTTCCTTTCCATGATGTTGTTGCATCACAAGGGAGAGAAGGCGGCGGTTTTTTTTTTTTTTTTTTTTTTTTGTTTTGGCCTGGAGCGGCGGTCTGTCCTACAGGCTCTACAGCGGCTGGTCCAGTGGACAAACGGCGACTGCAATGTCGGGTAGGCGGCAGGGTAACCCTTGCTCTCATCTCTGATTGGTTCTGACACCCTGGCCGCTGCCGAAACGGGCAAAAAGTCTTGTAGTCACCGGGTTGGACCCACTTTGCAGACCAGACGAACGAGTGTTGACGACGCTGAACGAGCTCCTCCTCCTACCTCCCATGTACTCCCGCCATGGATGTCCCCGATGCCGTGGTAAACGAGTACTTCGCCCAGTTTCACACCTAAACCGCCGTAATCAACTATCCTGAAGCTCATACTCGATTCTGTAAGGCCCAGCTAACCTCCAGGACAATGCCAGGCTCTTGTTCCGTGCATGCTGATGGGCTTGTCCCCCGAGCGATGCCAGACATTGCACAACATCAAGGCTTCGACAGAAGTGCTGTTTACCCACCGAAGACTCCGACAGATATCTCTACCTCTTGTGCGAACTTGGTTGTTTTCTGGTTACCATGCGGGGATCTTGATACTCCATATCCTTTCCCGGTCTGAGGCATCACCGGAGGTATCACCATCATTCCCTCCGAAAGTTTGAACTCCTGCTCATTACCGTGCCATTGACTCCCAAAATGTCTTCGAATGGATTCATAACATGACTCCAAGAAAACCAAGTCACCTCTGGACATCATGTTCACTCATTCTTACCCTCCTTCTCCCCTCCAACACTCTCCCACCACTGCTCGCTCGTCACTCAGCACTCGAAAGTCGAAAATGGCGCCTCAACCTCAAAAGTTTGCCCTAATTACAGGGTGCGGTACCGGCGGCATCGGGGAGGCTCTCATCCTCGAGTACCAATGCCGCGGCATCCACCCCATCGCCACACTTCTCCCCTTCGAGTCTAGCGAGCATCTCGACAAGGCCGGGATTACATGGTTCAAGCTGGATGTTACCGACGAGGAGTCTGTTGTTCAGTTGAAGAAGGATATTTCCGAGTTGACCAAGGGGCGTTTGGACTTTCTGGTTAACAATGCGTAAGTTTTGATGCCGCTGGAAATGGAGATGACGGTCAAGCTCAAAGACTGACACCTTGTGGGTTGCAGTGGCATTTGCTACACCATGACAGCCATTGACACAGACGTCAAGTCTGTTCAACGCATGTTTGATGTCAATCTCTTTGGACCGATGCGGATGGTGCATCATTTCCATGATATGCTTATCGCGTCCTCTGGAATTATCGTCAACATTGGCTCCATTGGCGGCATTGTGCCTTTTGTCTATGGCTGTAAGTTCTCTTTTCTATCATAAAAGGGTAAATACCATGGCTGACAATAGCAACAGCATCCTACAACGCCTCCAAGGCAGCTCTTGCTCACTGGGGTAACAGTTTGCGCGTAGAGCTGGCACCGCTCGGCGTCAGAGTTCTAGTGGTAAGTCTTTAGCAACCCAGTCAAACATTACCAGAGTAACCCACTCACAATCCTGCCATTACAGATCATCTCCGGAGAAGTCGGCACCAACATCTTGAAGAACGACCACGGAAGAGCCCTGCCAGAAGGGTCATACTACTCGCCAATGGCCGAAGAGTTCAAGAACCACGTCCACAGGACACCGGGTAAATCAGCCTCACATCCGTACTGATGCTTTGTCATGTTGCTAATTAAGATTCACCCAGATGCTGCCACCGATCGCTTCATCTATGCCAAGAACGTCGTTGGCGAGTCTCTCAAGAAATCCCCTACGACTTGGTTCTGGACGGGGAGCTACTCCGGTGTCATTCGCTTTTTGCATACCTTCTTTCCCAAGACGATATTTGTACGTGCTCCCGAAATGGCAATCTGACTATGGGGTTTTGCTAACTGGTCGTTTACAGGATCGCTGGTTCTCAAGCATGTTCAACCTGGCGAAGCTGAAGGATGCTCACGATGCGGCAATGAGGAAGAAGGTGGCTTGATTATAATTTTCTTTTTTCAGTTGACATTCTTGGGAACTCCGGGCGTTGATATTGGGATAGGTGGCCATGGGTTCCAAGTACGTGCGAGCACATTGGATTTAGGTATTGATCAAATATACCGTTGAGAAAGGATAGAAGTATTCCAGATCGTGCTCCAAAAATCCTGCTTATACCGCCCCATGTTCAATTCCAATGACCAAAGGTTCCATTCCCACTTTGTGCATATCCAAAAAGTTTCCTGGTGTTGGCCAAAAGGAAAGATGTCTTCCGTCATATCCCTCCTTTTCCAACGCACTGCATCTAGGAGCAGCAGAGGTTTCGAATTCTCGACCGTTTGGCAAGGACGAAATCTACTTGTACAATCAATCCTAGGACAATTTCAGGGGACTGAAAAACACTATGGAAAGAAAAGCAAAAAGAAAAAAAAAGATGCGTCACCTGTAGGATTCGAACCTACGCTCCCGAGGGAACTGCCTAAACTTGCTTTCTTGCGAATAGCAGGGCAGCGCGTTAACCACTCCGCCAAAGTGACTAGTGGTTGTTGTTGTAAATGGGTGTTGGAGCTACCCCTCATATTGGGAGCTTGGAAGCTTGGAAAGTGGGGTTTGCAGGTGTGAGCTCAGCTTTGGTGCAGCATAGATAAGCTCATGAGGCACTGGAGCCCCACAATGACATCCGATTGTGTCTGACGGCGAGGAAACTGCCTAAACTTGCTTTCGTGCGAATAGCAGGGCAGTGCGTTAACCACTCCGCCAAAGTGACTAGTGATTGTTGTTGAGATTGGTTGTTCGAGCTACCCCTCATGTGTGGGGCTTGGGAGGAGCATGGAAGGTTGTGGGGGGTGGGTTTACAGGGTGAGCTCAGCTTCCGTTTAGAGTATATAGCTGTCGAGGCGGGTGTTAATTGGTACTATCTGTTTATGGTAGATTAGGTAGGTGGATGGAAGGAGGCAGGGAAGGTGGTTGGTGGTGGCCACCCCAGTGATTGAGGAATGGAAAAGAAAAGGGGAATCGATAAAGGCCCGCCTAGAATGCAGAAAAGGACGAGGGAAGTTGCCTTGCTGCCTGAGAGATGTAAATGTATTTTTTCCTCGTTGAACAATACTTTTTTACCCTCCAGAGAAGAACCAAAAGCGATTATAATGACGACAGAACACGCGCTCTTCAAAATGTTTTGCTCGCACAAGAAGCCTTTCATTAGAGGTATCCTCAAAACCTCTCCACGCTGAATCTGAGCTATCAAAGACAGGAAGCACCAATTTACCGCCCCTCATAATGCTCCTTCAAACTCCCCAAATACCCTTCAACCTTCTCCCCCCTCGCATCCACCACCTCCTTACAATCCAACAACACCCACATCACCCTCCCCGGCAGCGTTCCATTCCCCGTGACATTCACCCACTTATGCGCCGTCGCCCTCTGCACGCTCACATCTCCCTGGCGCATGATCCGCTTCTCACCCGAGTCCAAAATCAGCTCAAAAACGCCCTCGACAATAATACCGTAGTCGATGGTCATGGCCCGGTGTAGCGGGGATTCAACACCCGGGCCGAAGTCGATCATCCGGACTATGGAGCCGGATTTGTAGTGGAAGGGAGGCTTTTGGGGGCGTTTTAGTACTGGTTCACAAGGGAGGGTTGGAAGATGTGAGGAAGGAAAGGAAGGAAGGGAAATAGAAAGGAAAAGAGAGAAAAACAAACCTCCTTCTCCTTAGCCTTCTGGATATCAACATTGTTGTTGAGATCCACGGGTGTCTCTTGCGTGGAGTAGAGCAGGTTGGAGATGGCTTGGTTCTGGACCATGAAGCGGTGGTGGTCGCCGTGGTCGGAGTGCAGAAAGACGGACTCGCCCTGCTCGTTGAGGCCGGTGATGTGCCGGACGATTTGGCGGAGGCCGGGGGCGGGGAAAGATTCGACGTAGTAGCCGTTGGGGTTATTGTTGGGAGGGGCCATGGTGGATGGTGGCGAGGTAGGGAATGCTGGGGTGGAGTGTTGGGGCGAAGCGTTGAGCCTGTGTGAAAAGGTTCTGAAGTTGTTGAAGGCGTGATGTTCAGTAAATCAGGAGATATTGTGGTGAAGGAACATGTGATGAGACCTCTTTATGAGGTTCTTGGGGATGTGTTATGATGAGTTGATGTTCTAAATAAGAATTGTATCGCATAAACCTCAGTAACCATGAGTCTGCACCCTGGAACAACCTCCCGGTCTGTCAGATCCCAATTAGACATGAGCAGCAAGCGTGGTACCGCCATCCAAGATCATGTTGCACCCCGTAGCATAGCTCGCCCTCGGACTAGAAAGAAACATGACCGCATCGGCAACTTCCTCGGCCAGCGCAATCCTTCCGAGCGGAACGGCTTTCTGGATCATCTCTCCGAGTTCGGGGATGTCATCCATGGCCTTGCGGATCATAGGGGTATCGACCCACGACGGACAGACGCTATTGACACGGATACTATGTTTTGCATTATCGAGTGCTATCGGAGGGTTCGTCAGCTATGATCTACACCAACGCCGGACCGGACCCTTTCTGCTACCTTACCGCCAAGCAGGCACAGCAGCTTGTGTAACCCAGCCTAACCCATGAAACTCAAGAAAGGAACTTACCAGCATTCTTGGTAACACCATTAACTGCATGCTTGGCGGCCGTGTATTGAACCATGCCTGGGGTAGCAACGAACCCTGAAGCTGATCCCAGATTGACGATGCTACCGCGTGAGACACCCCGCGCGGGAACGGCTTCGTCGACGGGAACGGGGTCTTGGGTCTTCATGATGGCGGAGAGAGCGCGGGTGACGAGGAAGGTTCCGGTTACGTTGACCTTGAACATCTTCTCAAACTCGGAGACGCTGGCTTCGGCGATCTCGTTGGCTAATTGGACTCCGACCTGTACCAAGGGAGAGGTGTTAGGTAGGGAGGGTGTACTGGTGATTAGGGGTTCATGGGTAGGGCTTACACCAGCGCTGTTCACTGCGTAGTCGAGCCGACCTAGGATCCGATGTGCGCATGTGATGGCATCATTGACCGACTCTTCTTTTGTTACGTCGATGACAACTGCTTCGGCCAGGAAATTTGGGTGAATAGCTAGAGACTTGCACTCTGCCGCTACCGCTGATGCAGCTTCGAGGGTAAGGTCAGCTACGACGATGCCTCGAACACCATACCGGGCAAAGGCCAATGCGCAAGCCTTGCCAATACCGCTTGCTGTGAACAAAAATAGTTAGAAAAAGCGATTGTGAGGGAAACGGAAGGCAATACCTCCGATAACGAATGCCGAGCCAGTGAGATCCATGTTCTCGTGTTGTAGCGATGTCTAGCTAGCAACAAAACCGAGTGTCATCCGCGCCGAAGGATTACCATTTTATGCATCGGAGGGACGACAGTCATTGACGGTTACAAACCGGTGAGTAATGGTCTGGATTAGTGTCGGTTCTATCTTTCGCTTTTCCAGATCTCATCAACAAGCTCGACACGGGTGTGAGATTGAAGGTAGGATTTTGATGCAGGTCAGACTTGTGTAAGACGGAGATGGAGGCAATACCCGCCGGCGTTGCATCCCGAGAGGGACCGCCCATTCGACTAAGCAAATGTTGGTTTCCCTCGCAAAAAGTCATTTTTCGTGGAAATGCCGTAGTGAGATTCCGTATCCGTGAACCGAACCCGAGATTGTTGTTGGAGCAATTATCGGGCGGTGCTTGACCGTCATGGATATCAAGAACCGGCCAATTGACCCGATGAGAAAAGATGTAACGATCTTGACGATATAACATCAGAGTTTGACTCCGCGCTCTTGATCAGCAACATCAATCCAAACTTTCATCATCGTTTCCTCGTTCTTCCCAACGACAAACATTACCGTTCTTTCAAGATGTCCACCTCCGGTCCCATCACCGAATTCCCCGCCCCCGGCCTTCGGGACCCCTTCCGTTACATCACCGGCCACGATGCCGAAGGCAACGCCGTCTTCGTCCAGACCGACAACGGCGACCACCGTGCCGTGATGCTGGGCGGCGCCGCCGCTCAAAACATACTCTACAGCGCCGGCTCCAACCCCATTGAGCTCACCGGCAATGTCGATCTTGAGTTCGCCAAGAACAGGGTTTGTCTGCACCTTTATCCTCCTGGGAAATAGAATCTAATGTAATGTGACAGCCCTCCCTCCACATTCCCAACGGCGTCTGCGTCCGCATGATCGACTTCGCGCCCGGCTGCAAATCCAACATGCACCGGGCCCTCTGTATGGGCATCGGCACCGTGTGCGAAGGCGAGGTCGAGCTCACGCTCGGCAGCGGCGAGAAGCGGATCCTCAGGCCTGGTGATGTCTCGATCAACCGCGGTGCGATGCACCAGTGGCGCAACACGTCGGACGAGAAGCCGGCGAGGATGCTCTACACGTTGCTGGACATCAACCCGCTGATTGTCAATGGCAAGCAGCTGGACTTTGATATGGGGTATTTGATGAAGGAGTATGCGGAGTATGATGAGGGGGAGGGGGATAAGAAGGCTGAGTAGATAGGCTTGTGGTGCTAGGATAGGGTGGTGGTTGAGTTGGCGGAGGAGTACACACTAGATGCATCCAAACAACATTACGAACTTTCCATTGATTCTGGGCCTCTGGAGATCTCTGGTACGTATCAGAATTGACTGTGAATGTGAGACGTGAGGATGAAATGGACCCCACAACGCCGAGAGAACCTGAATCGTAAGTCCTCATTCCACTACAACCACAGCGAACATCTGTCTTGAGGGTTCTCATATGGCCAATACAAGCCAAGTTGATGAGGATGAACATCCCTCATTTGCAACCGATTGATAGCACTTGCGAGTCTAGAAGCCAAAAGATACCCAGAAAAGATGAAATCCTAGAGGTAAGGAAGAGAACCAGACATGGCTATCACAAAGATACATCGACTAAATGAGTGCGGGGATTTCTGTACCTGATTGGGTAGCACACCCCTCGAGTGCTGTAAACCGTTGACCGGGCTGAAACGGGCTGGGCTGGACGGTCAGCAGAAAGGGAGCGGCCCGCGCTACACCATCACCACCAGAATTGAATCTTGACGGCACTTGCCGTTCGTCCGTCCGGCACGCTCAAAGTCACTATCTGTCAGATCGTATAGATAGCGTCTCTTTGCTTTCCAGCAATCCGTTATCGACATCAACGATCCGGCCGCGGTGATATCAATCGTAAGGTCGTATAACCGCTCGGCGGTCCGAGGCCGTAAGACGGGGGAAATGGTGGGCGCCGATGCTACGTCTCTTAGGCGCGAGGAACTTTGGCGATACCACTACATGAAGACCGTTCGGCCACTGAACCAAACAGGCCTTTCTTCAACGCATAATGGCATGTGCTTGACCGTCTTTCTTACAGCGTACGAAGGAAACACACAAGTTCCCTTCAATTTGAACCCTGATGATCACTGGTTCAGCGTGATGTGATGCATTGTCCCTTTGAAGACTTTGCTTGTGATCGGCCCTTGTAGGGCTGAGGGGTATCTTTGCGCTAGGCATTGGCTTGAAGGATATGTGATACGATCTTCATGTGCTTCGATCAATCTTAATGGGTAATTGTTGGTGGATGGTTTGAAACTAACAGATACCCCCCGAGACGGGAGCGAAATCTCTTGTCAATCTGATGTAGCAAGTTTGGGAACGGTGGCCTACGGAAGTAAGACGGTGAAACCTTGACTTTATCTCCGATCTCAAAATTGCAAGGTCAATGATACCCACGGGGTGCAGCTCCCGTAGCACACTACCGGCCCATGTGCCGAGGGAACAGCCGCTTGTCATGTTAATCATGGAATGCAGTCCGTGTCCATGTAAAATATCGCAAAGGAAAGCTGGGGATGAATAATGGCAGGCATGGGGTAGGTAGATAGGTAGGTAGATAGGTAGCAGGGCTGCGGTTCTTTACCGAAGGCTTCATTCAGGGCGATTGCAACCCCTAACCCAGATCTGAGTTTCGAAAGCAACCGGACTCTTGCTCTGACTGCCACTTGACGAGAGCCCAGACACCGCTCTTCTGTCCAGTCCTTATGATCATAGCTTTAAGCTTACCGAAACACGTTCCGTCCAGCGTTCCGGGGACAATGTTGAACATGATAGCTGACGTTTCTGGTAGGCATGCAAAGATCTTCAGCAAGATAGTCAAATGCACCAACGGCAAGGGCCCTCTCACCATCTCTCCACGTTCATCCCCACTAGCACCTTGCGGCTCACTTACAGCGTGGGGGAAGGGAAGGCGGATACGCTCCTAACAGGGGAAGAAGTAAACAAGACATCGCATGAAGGACTGCAAGCAGGACCGAGACGGATATCGGTGTTTCCCTTACCGCGCGGTAAGATAGTGTCCGTGCTCCATGCTACTCCATACACGGCGATGAACCTGGTAGCTTCGTCCGCTTCGGAATAGCATAGTTCTAACCGCTTGGTCGGGGAACTTGTGCAAGCCGTTTCCTTTGAGTGCCTTCGGCGTGCTCGTTCAGGAAGATAACCGAAGAAAGAGGCCATCATGGATGGAACTTGTGTAGACCGCAGTCCTCCGTACGCGAGTAAGCCGGCGATGGTGATGATGATCACGATGATTGTCTTTGACCTCAATGGGGGAGCAAACAATGTATAAGAAAGATCACAATGCTCTCCATCAAAGCACAACTCACCCTCTGAAGCATCATCATCATCATCACATCAACAACACACTC
This sequence comes from Neurospora terricola FGSC 1889, assembly GCA_009805285.1. Classification (NCBI taxonomy): domain Eukaryota; kingdom Fungi; phylum Ascomycota; class Sordariomycetes; order Sordariales; family Sordariaceae; genus Neurospora; species Neurospora terricola. The sequence goes on along the minus strand of RANZ01000565.1, from coordinate 6,993 downwards.
GTGCTTCCTCCTCAAAGCATTCAGACTCCCATCCCTTCACAAATCCGTTGACAGGACACATCTACACCCAACAAATCTTTCAAGATGGCCCCTCACAGCACCGTCGACTCCGACTACTCGTCCGGTTCTTACACGCCGACCAGTGCTAGTGCCGCTGGCGATGGCTTCGCCGCCGGCCTCAACGGACTTAACAATGGGCGCACCGTGGACCCTCAAGAGCCCATCGCTATCATTGGAATGGGTACGTCCAGCCACGCCACACTTGTGACAACTTGTTCTCCCTCCCAAAGCGAAAGCTAACACTTGCCAGGATGTCGTCTGCCCGGTGGAAGCCACTCCAGCTCCAAGCTCTGGGAGCTGCTCAAGGCCGGGCGTACCGCCCAGAGCCGCTTCCCGCCGTCGCGCTTCAACATCGACGGCTTCTACCACCCCAACTCGGACCGGCCCGGCTCGCTCAACATGGAGGGCGGCTACTTCATCGAGGACGACATCCGCGGGTTCGAGAACTCCTTCTTCGGCATCAACAACCTCGAGGCCACGTACATGGATCCCCAGCAGCGCAAGCTGCTCGAGGTGGTCTTTGAGACGTTTGAAAATGCCGGCTTCACGCTGGATCAGGTCTCCGACGCCAACATTGGTTGCTATGTCGGCAACTTCGTGACGGATTTCATCACTATGCAGCTCAAGGATTCGGAGTATACCCATCGCTATTCGGCGACTGGTCTGGGCACCACCATCTTGGCTAACAGAATCAGCCATGTGTTCAACATGAAGGGTCCCAGCTTCGTCATCGATACTGCTTGCTCGTCCTCGCTTTACTGCTTGCATGCGGCTGTTACCGCTTTGCTCGCCGGGGAGTGCGACTCTGCCATTGTAGCTGGTGCCAACCTTATCCAGTCTCCCGAGCAGCAACTCGCCACCATGAAGGCTGGTGTCCTTTCCAAGACATCAACTTGCCACACCTTCGACTCGTCTGCCGATGGTTACGGCAGAGCTGATGGTATCGGTGCTATCCTCGTCAAGAGGCTCAGCGATGCCATCCGTGACGGAGACCCGATCCGCTCCGTCATTCGTGGTACTGCCATCAACTCCAACGGCAAGACCAACGGTATCACCCTGCCCAGTGCTGATGGCCAGGAAGCCGTCATCCGCAAGGCCTATGCTCAAGCCGGTCTTGGTTTCAACGAGACCGACTACATTGAGTGCCACGGTACCGGTACCGCGGTCGGTGACCCGATTGAAGTGGAGGCCGTGTCCCGCGTCTTCAAGAAGCCCCAGGGTGCTCCCCTCTTGATCGGCTCTGTCAAGAGCAATCTCGGTCACTCCGAGGCTGCTTCCGGTCTTTCCAGCATCATCAAGGTCGCCATGGCCCTCGAGAAGGGAGAGATCCCTCCCACGTATGGCGTCAAGAACATCAACCCCAAGATCAAGACGGATGAGTGGAACGTCCAGATCGTCACTGAGACGACCCCCTGGCCGAAGAACCTCCCCCACAACAGCAACACGCTCTTCCGCCGTGCTGGTGTCAACTCGTTCGGATATGGTGGTGCCAACGCCCACGCCATTCTTGAGGCTCCCCAGATGCACGTCCCTGTTGGGTACAACCGTGGCTCCCTGCCAGCTTCTCTTACCCGCTCGACTTTGTTCCTCCCATTCTCCGGTTCCAACACCGCTGCTCTCGAGCGCAGAGTCACTGACATTGCGGCTGCGATCGACTTTGACAACGTCAACATCGCTGACCTGGCCTACACCCTCGGTGTCAAGCGCACCCACCTCAGCACTCGTGGTTACATCCTCAGCGGCCAGGACTCGCTTAAGGATGACCTCAAGCCCGAGAACTTGCGCGTCGCTCTTCAGGGCAAGACCTACTCCAAGCTCCCCTTGGCTTTCGTCTTCACCGGCCAGGGTGCTCAGTGGCCCGAGATGGGCAAGGAGTTGATGAAGGAGTTCCCCAGCTTCCGTCGTACCATCCAGAGGCTCGATGCTGCTTTGCAGATGCTCCCGCATGCTCCCACCTGGACCCTCCAGGGCGCCATCCTTGAGCCAGCCAAGACTAGCATGATCAACCATGCCTCGCGCTCTCAGCCTGTTTGCACTGCTGTCCAGGTCGCTCTTGTTCAACTGCTCGCTTCTTGGGGCATCAAGCCCGAGAGTGTCATCGGCCACTCGTCCGGTGAAATCGCCGCTGCCTACACTGCGGGCTATCTCACTCCCGAGCAGTCCATCATCATCGCCTACTACCGTGGCCACTGCGTGACCAAGAGCACCATGGTCGGTGCCATGATGGCTGCGGGTCTCGGCGCTGAGGATGCCAACAAGAAGATCAGCGAGCTTGGCCTCGATGGCAAGATCCGCGTTGCTTGCGTCAACTCCCCCGAGAGCGTCACCATCTCCGGTGACACCGAGGGCATCGAGACTCTCCGTGCCCAGTTCGACCAGGCCGGCACCTTCGCCAGAGTCCTCAAGACCGATGGCAAGGCCTACCACTCCCACCACATGGCTGTCATCGGCCAGGAGTACGAGGACCTCCTCACCGAGGCTCTCGACGGCGACGACTTCCCGACCACCAGCAATGGCGTCCGCTTCATCTCCTCCGTCACTGATGCCGTCGTCAACCATGCCGTCGGCCCTGCCTACTGGCGCGCCAACCTGGAGTCCCCCGTCCTCTTCGCTAACGTTGTCGAGCGTCTCATCAAGGACACCGCCTCCCACCTCGTCGAGCTCGGCCCTCACTCCGCCCTCGAGCTGCCCATCAAGCAGACCCGCACCAAGCTCAACATCAGCGAGACCAAGGTGCACTACGGCTCCGCCCTGTCGCGCGGCAAGAACTCCATCACCACCATCCTCAACCTGGTCGGCGACCTCTTCCTGCACGGCCACGACGTCTCCTTCAAGGGCGTCAACTACGTCGACTCGGCCTTCAACAGCCCCAAGGCGCGCAAGAACGTGAGGACCCAGGAGAAGATGCTGCTCGACCTGCCCAACTACACCTGGGACTACAGCGGCACCGTCTTCAACGAGTCGCGCGTCAGCGTCGAGTGGCGCAACCGCAAGTATCCCCGCCACGACCTGCTCGGCTCGCAGGTCCACGGCGGCAACGGCATCTCGACCAACTGGAGGAACGTCGTCAAGGCCAAGGACATCCCCTGGATGGAGGGCCACAAGCTCGACACCACCACCGTCTTCCCAGCCGCTGGCTACCTCGCCATGGCCGTCGAGGCGATGTGCCAAGTCGCCGACGTGACCAAGGAGCAAGAGCCCGCGCTCAGCCTGCGCAACGTCAACATCACCAAGGCCCTGACTCTCGGCAGCGAGGAGACCGACGCCGGCGTCGAGCTGTTCACCACGCTCTACCCCGCCCAGCTCCCCGGCGGCGCTACCGACGCAGGCTGGTACCAGTTCAACATCAGCTCCTACACCAACGGCACAGCAACCACGCACGCCAACGGTCTCGTCAAGATCGACTCCGCGCCCGCTCCGCTGGAAGTCAGCCTGCCCATCGTCCCGTCCACGATGGAGCCCCAGGCGCCGCGCACGTGGTATGGCAAGTTTGCCAAGGGCGGGCTCAACTTCCAGGGCCAGTTCCAGTCACTCACCGAGATCCAGAACCCCCGCAAGAAGGAGAACCCGCACACACTGGCCAAGACGGAACTCCGCCAGGGTGGTGGCAGCGGCCCTTCGACTGAGTCGGAGTACCTCATTCATCCGATCACGATCGATGCCCTCTTCCAGGCTGGTATCATTGCTAGCACCTCTGGTGTTGTCCGCGAGCTTCGCGCTAAGGTGCCTGTCCACATCGAGGAGATGCACCTCCGTGCTCCGGTTGGCGGGCAGAAGGAGCTCAAGGTCAATGCCACTTCGGATGCGGTTGGCTTTGGTACCATCCGCGTTGATGGTGAGCTGTTTGATGATGAGGGACGGGTCTTCCTTCAGATCAACAGGTGCAGACAGGTGGCTTACCAGAGCGGTATCCAGCAGGAGGCGGGTGATGAACGTCACCCTATGCTTCGCGTTGTCTGGAAGCCGGATGTGACCAGGCTTGGAGCCGATGATGCGGAGGAGTTCTCGCAGTACATTGAGCAGTATGCTGCCAAGTCTGAGAGCAAGGCTGATGATGCTACTGTTCGCTTGGGAGCTGCTCTGGACTTGCTTATCCACAAGCACCCCAGACTTCGCATCTTGAACCTCGATGTCAACTTGAACGAGTTCCTGGTTGACACCCTCCGTCTCGAGACTGACTTCAAGAAGTGCAAGACCTTGGTCAGCGGCTCCTCCTCCGAGGATGGCACCCTCACCTTCGAGGACCTCACCAACGAGGGCAAGACCTCCACCGCCGCTCAAGTCTTCGACGTCGTCATCCTCGGCTCCAAGGCCCGGGACCTCGAAGCCGCCAAGGAGCTCGTCGACGAGGACGGCTCCATCCTCCTCAACGGCTCCTCCGCCGACGCCGCGAAGCTCCAAACCCTCGGCTTCACCACCCTCCAGGCCCCCTCTGGCACCATCCTTGCCCAAACTCCCCAGGAGATCACCGCCAAGCAGCAAAAAACGCTCTCCAAGCAGGTCCTCATCGTCGAGCGCAATGCCGACCACGTCCTCAACAGCGCCATCGCCGCCCAGGCCAAGAAGATCACCGGCCTCGAAGCCAAGCGGATCCCGCTCGAGAGCGTCACCGCCGACATCATCGCCGCGCACACCCGCGTCATCTCCACCATCGAGCTTGAGAACCCCGTTCTCTCGCGTGTCACTGAGGATGAGATGAAGCACATCAAGACTTTGACTGATAACTGCACCAACCTTGTCTGGGTCACTGGCGGCCGTCTCTTCCAGGCTGCTTCGCCTGAGCATGCTGTTGTCTATGGTCTCTCCCGTGCACTGATGCTGGAGCAGCCCTCGCTCCGCTTCTTTGTGGTGGATGTTGACCATGATAGTACCCCTGTTGAGAGGTCGGCTAAGCACGTTGTTGAGGTCCTCCAGCAGGCTCTTATCGAGGCTGATCCCGATTACGAGTTCATCCAGAACGCTGGTCTACTCCACGTCAGCCGCTTTGTCCCTGAGGAGTCTCTCAACAGGGTGTTCCGTGAGAAGCAGGGTGCTGAGAAGCTTGCTCTGCCGCTTAAGGATGCTAGACCATTCCGTCTTGGTACCGACATGGTCGGCCAGATTGACTCCATCTTCTTCCGCCGTGAGGAGGCCAAGGAGGTTCAGCTCGCTGATGGCCACGTTGAGGTCTCTGTTAAGGCTGTGGGCTTGAACACCAAGGATCTCCAGGCTATCAACGGCGACGGTGACAACACCAGCGGCTCTTTCTGCACTTCGCAGTACACCGCTGTTGTTAACAAGGTCGGCGCCGGTGTTGAGAACTTCGCTGTCGGTGACCGTGTCGTCGTCATGGCCCCCGGTTACTTCGCCACTACCGAGAGTGTCCCAGCCTGGGCTTGCCAGAAGCTGGCCGACAACGAGGACTTCACCACCCTGTCCAGCGTCCCGCTCCAGCTCAGCACCGCCATTTACGCTGTCAACAACCGCGCCCACGTCCAGGCCGGCGAGTCCGTCCTAGTCATCACCGGAAGCGACATCGCCGCTGACCAGGCCGCCATCCGCGTCGCTCAGCTCGCTGGCGCTGAGGTGTTTGCCGTCGGTAACAACACCAACCTGTCTGCGGACCGCGTCTTCGCCAAGGATGACAAAGCTCTCGTCGCCAAGTTGCTCAAGGCCACCGAAGGCCGTGGCGTCGACGTCGTCCTCAACTTTGCCAACGAGGCTGCGCCCATCTCCAGCATCGGCAGTATCTTCGCTGACTGCGGAAGTCTTGTCCATGTCGGCAAGTCCGGCCTCGCTGAGACCATTGCCACTGACTCGACCCTCTTCCGCAAGAGCGTCACCGTCACGACCTTTGACATTGCCAACATCTTGTCTCTCAAGACTGCTGCTGGCCAGAAGATCCGTTCCCAGTTGTTGGCTGATAGCATTGCCCTCTACCGCCAGGGTGAGCTCAACCTTGCTGCCTCTCCCAAGGTGTTCGACGTTTCCGAGGTCCGCGACGCTTTCCGTGCTCTGGCTTCCAAGACCAACTCCGGTTCTGTCGTGGTCTCCCTCGAGAACGAGGCCTCGCTTGTCCCTACTCTGCCGCTCAAGTATGACACTGTCCTTAGCCCCGAGAAGAGCTACCTCCTCGTTGGCTGCCTGGGCGGTCTCGGTCGGTCCATGTCCAAGTGGATGCTTGCTCGTGGTGCTCGCAAGTTTGTGTTCATGGGCCGTAGCGGTACGGACAGGGCTCCTGCTCGTCGCTTGGTCGAGGATCTTGAGCTCGCTGGTGCGCAGGTGACTGTGGTTCGCGGTGATGTCATCAACATGGAGGATGTTGAGTTGGCCGTTAATGGTATCGATGGACCGATTGGCGGTGTTATCCAGGCTGCTATGGGTCTTGATGTGAGTCTCAGCCTTCCTTTCCCGATGATGAAGCGAATACTAACCGGTAACTCCCCCAAACAGGAAGCTCTCTTCACCACCATGCCCCGCGACTACTGGCTCACCGGCCTCAAGCCCAAGATCGTCGGCTCCTGGAACCTCCACAACGCCATCCGCGGCCGCGACTCCGAGCTCGACTTCTTCCTCATGACCTCCTCTATCTCCGGCAGCGTCGGCACCGCCACCGAGTCCAACTATTGCTCTGCCAACTACTTCCTCGATGTCTTCGCCCGCCACCGCCACTCCCTCGGCCTGCCCGCCACCTCCATCGGTCTGGGCATGATCTCCGAAGTCGGCTACCTGCACGAAAACCCCGAGATCGAAGCCATGCTCCTCCGCAAGGGTATCCAAGCCATCAACGAGGACGAAATGCTGCAAATTATCGACGCCTCCCTAGCCACCCCCACCTCCGTCCCCGGTAGCTACGACGAGCTCGCCCGCGCCCACGTCCTCACCGGTCTCGAGCCTCTCGGCCTCAAGGAGCTGCGCGCCAAGGGCTTCGAGGGCACCTCCCCCGTCCTCGGC
>RANZ01000564.1:0-21054 GCA_009805285.1 Neurospora terricola FGSC 1889 | reverse complement strand
TCTCCGCCTTCTCGTTAGACTCGGGCTTGCGAGCGAGCTGGACGGAGACCTTGCGCTCGAGGATCTCCTTGCCGGAGAGCTCAGCGATGGCACGCTCAGCCTCGCTGGGGGTAGAGAGGTCGACGAAGGCATAGCCGACAGGGCGGTCGGTGCGAGGGTTCTTGGGAATGGAAACAGACTCACTACACGCAACGAAGCTGGTTAGTAACGGACGAGCACACGTAACACGAGACCAAGAAAACTGAATGTCAGCCCCACCCTACGGCCATGCCAGCGGCCCACTCTCACAGGCAGAGGAACGAGGTGGATGACGTGACGTCAAAGGACCAAAGGGGCTAAACCAGGATAACATGATGGAAACGGGAAGGGGAATGAAGCTTGTGGCGTGCAACTGCTTCCAGCCGCGCAAATACAATCCGAACAAGGCGGGGAAGCGGGATGCAGGGAAACAATGCAAAGGCGGTGAGAGAACAAGGGCAGGCAACGACAAAGGGAAAAGGGTAGGCGGGACGAGCCAAACTTACACAAGGTAGCCCTTGAAGAAGTCTTTCAACTCCCCCTCCGTTGTCGCATAGGCAAGGTTGCCGATGTAGAGGCGGCGACCTTCGGCGGCGCTGGCAAGGACAGCATCGTTGTCGGCGGGCTTCTCGTCAGCGGACTTGTTGCCAGTCAGAGAGGTGTTGGCCAGAGCGTTGGTAACGTCGTTGACGGCGGCGGCAGCAGCGTCAGTGATTTTCTCCACGACAGCAGACATGGTGATTGATTGTGATGTCGAAGGTTGACTTGGATGGAGTAGGTGATCCACAGGAGGTGACGTGAGCGTTGGACTCGTTCGGATAGGGAGATGAGCGCCTGGGGTGTTGTAAGGACGTTCACGGACGAGAAAGGTTGAACTCTGGGTCTGAGGGGGAGTCAGAAGGGTAGCTTGGTGCCCTAGATAGCTTGAGGGGGGGTTTTGGTTGAAGGTGGTTTGAGCGGACTTCAGATTGCTTGAATGGTTGACGGGAAGAAGAGAGGAAGAGAAAGGAAAGGATCAGGTGTTGGTGAGTCGGCGCGCTCCAAATTTCAAATATTTTTTGCTGCCGTTCGGGGAATTAAGCGAAAGGCAGCGTGGCGGCTTTGGCCCAGGGTACGTCCGGTACGTCCCCATAGTACCTGCCCTACACCTGGACGCAAGGCAGGTTCCAGCTTCCAGTTGTCACTTTACGCTTCCAAATCGCTGAGGTGGACAACGAACGAGTGTCAACTGGAGTACGCAGCATGTACCAGCCTGGCCAGTGTGGGCAGGTGCAAGCAGCAGGGTTTTTGGACAAGGCCAAACTCCGGGCTTCCAGGCTTAGTCCGTCCGCTCGGGCGTCAGTTTTAATGTACGACCCCTCCGAACGCACCTTCACTGAACCGAAGGCCGGACTGGACACAGTTACAACCACCGGGCCCGGACTGCAGCAACCTCAACAAGCGTCAAGCGCTGCCCGCTGAATTGAGGGGAGGCGCGGGCATGACGGGAACCACTGAACATTCGCAAGTGGCAACGACTCAGGGATACGCCATCGTCGTAGCTCTGCCAAACGCCAAGGTCTGTCCGCTTGTCCTGCCAGTTGGGATCCACAGAAGGGGAAAGGAGCGTGGAGAAGCTCAAGCAACAGGGAAGCACAGTGCGGCGCAGTTAATGCGATGAGGCCAACGTGTGCATCACGATGGGAGCGATTGTAGGGGTTGGCGAGTCTATCAACTTGAACTTACTACACTCGTGAAAAAGACCGATATAACTTCGTGTCTTGGAGGTGTTGCGTCTTGGCTTGACGGACTCGGAGTCTTTGATGAGGCTTTGTGCTACTAAGGTAGGTATTGTCCCGTCGCTGATAACGGCGCGTTCCGAGTCGATCTTTCCGGGGAATGTTACCGGGCTGCTGCGAAGGCTCTGAATTGTCAAAGAAGGGAAAGAACGAACGCGCTGAGTTGAGGAACGATTCCTGCTTTCTTTTATAAGGTAGCTGAGCAACTGCTCGTTCTTTCCCTTCACCTTCACAAGTCTCTGATGGGACGATATGCATGTTACAATAACAAGGCCATCTGCATCGGATCGCTGCTTGGGAAAGGGAAGATGGCTTCATCTCAACGGAAGTGACATGTGTCATTCACGATTAGCCTGCCCAACCTACGACCTCTACAGATATCCTTTCCAGTTCTGCAGAAGAAGTGACTCGCGCTCCATCGTAAGTTCAAGATGAAACCGGGTGAGCGTTTGAGAATGCGACCGACTCTTGAACCAGATCGAAATGTCTATACTATCGATATAGGCAAAACTCGCATACACTTCACCTGGGCGAGGCTATGAGATGGCCTTGCTCCTGGTTAACGAGAAGCAAGTGACACTGACACCCTCGACTGATAACAAGGGGATATCCCCGAGGTCAACTATATCGTAGTGACATATCGGGCCACAGTTCCCGGTTGGCTGCAGAACGTACTGTATCTTTTCACGCTCTTTCACTCAGCCTGGCTCTGGTCATGGTCAGAATGTGAGTAAAATCCGATGTCAACTCAGCTCTTTCGCATGTTGAGATGGTTGCTGGCGGTGATGTATAAAATACTCTAGTCCCATTTCACCGTGTGCGATACTGTGTCTGTTTCCACTGCAGTCCCATTAATTTTCAACTCCACCTGAGCTTCTTGCCTTTCAGGGATTGAAGCTGTTGTCGTTCGGCGAGAGACAGACGAGAGGCACTCAGCCGCACAAAGAACGTTTGCGCATGCATTCTCATTGGCCCCTTGAAATAGGAGTGAGCAGAAGCAAGCGATATGTGTGATCCAATCGATAGGTCTTTGACGACGGTGAGGTTTGAAACGCCCTCGAGATGGCTCGCCCGGATTATGATACGCTTCGCCGTCGAAAGTGGCTCCCACTTGGTTGCGGAATGACGTGGATGTGGCATCCGCTTTCTAGACGCTTCCAGGTTCCTAGCGGATGCTTTGTGCTCCACTGTCAAAAACGGGTTGGAGCCGTGCCCCCAAAACATCATCACGATCCTCCACCATGGAGGGAGCCGAGGGGTCTTTGTGAACAGGAAAAAAGGGGGTGGTCTTGGCCATACCAACAGACAGACTACCAACCCAAGGTGTCGGGTTATGCTTGGTATTTCCCCTCATCCGCAGTCCGCACAGGTCTACTTGTCCGGGGTTCATTCATGCGTTGCACGGCTTGGGTGCGGAGGCTTCAAGTCGTCCCCAGGCTGTCTAGGCTTTCGCTTGCAAAAGGCAGGACCCCTAAATCACGATACAGGACAAATAGGAGATGAGAACCACTCGAGAGGGACTTGAGCGGTTCACCGCCTATATATCGAGGAAGCTGTGAATGTTACGTTAACTAGGCTTTCCAAAACGCGTGGATGGGGATGGCAAAGCAAGCATCACGAGTAAGGAAGCTGATGTTGTTGGAGGTTGGCAAGGGCCGGCGGTCGGTTGGTCGGTGAAAGCTGCTGCTATCTTGAGGTTTGAAACAGGCCCGAAACTGGCATTCCGTGCTAAAAAGTGAAAGGCCTAGCCAGGGCTCCGTCCCTGTAGCTTTCAACTGGAAAGTGGGAGGTGTTTACATGCTGGAGCCTGAACGTTGGCAAAGTCTCTCATTTCATCAGAGCAAATCTAAACCAACTGGTAGAGACTGTCTGTCACATTGAACCAAATCCCGTCCTTCACGGTGTGCTATGTCCCGTGTCCCGTGTCCCGAGTCCTTCCTTCCCTTCCGCGCCGCTCCGGGTTTTGGTGGGGTCCGAGATCGGGGCGCCACCTGCGGGCTCCGATAGCCTGCTGTGACTGTGAGATGTTTGTGCTTGATACAGCGATGGCCTTCCCGCCCCACTATCAACTACAACTCTTTACCCATCCACCCAGACGTCCAGTAAGTTCACGAGAAATTGCCAACCTACGCAAAGAAATCACTTTATCTTTCCGAGGGCGCCCCAGCTTCACGGGTGACGTACCCAGTGATCCGAATCGAGGCAGTCAGTTGCGCACGGGTGGTTCAAGACAATCCGCGGGCCCGTGCAGTCAGTGGAGAGAGAGCCCAGACCTCGAGTGCCTTTTTATTGGCCTTTTTTTTTGAGAGCTCGTTACCCGTCCATACCCGTGATTTTCCATCAACACCTCTAGCCTCAAAATTTGCCCAAGGATCGCCTGCAATTCGCAATCCTTCAGGCAGGTACATACCGTGATTGGACGTCTTTGTGCTCGCGGAGCCCGAACTGCATCCTTCACGAGAAAGACCTAAACCTTCCCCTTCAGATAACCCTACGTTAACCTGGAAGTGAGAGGAGTTCTTGTAACCCTCGCGGTTCTGCCTACCTGAACTCAAATAGTACCCGTCTTTGGGTGGTGAACTTCCCCATATTAGTCATACCTGGACAGGTAGTACCTCGGATATTTACTACCGACACCAGGTGGTTGGCTGCGAGGTAGATCTGTTAGAACTCAAGAAGTTCACTTCAACCACACATCCTGGCCAACAGCCTAGAACGCTTACTGGCACAACCCAGGAATCACTCATATTAGAGAGAAGATCATGGGGGAATCCGTGGAAGTAGCTTCGGTTGCTAAGCCGGCCACCATAGAGGGAAGAAATATCATCATCCTCTATGGCTCTGAAACAGGAAATGGAGAGGAAATCGCCATGGAGCTGGCCAAAATGGCTGAAAGATTACACTTCAACACTGTTGTCGATGAGATGGATGCCTTCAAATTGGTGCGTTTCACTGTGTGTGCTCATCAATGTATTATACATGCTGATTTTCTTCCTGCTAGACGGACTTGTTGCGCTACTCTTTGGCCATCTTTGTCACCTCCACTACCGGTCAGGGTGATATGCCAAAGAACACAACCACGTTTTGGAAAAACCTTAGACGCACAAAGCTCAACAATACCAACTGTCTTGCACCTGTAAAGTTTTCCATCTTTGGGCTTGGTGACAGCTCATATCCAAAGTAAGATTACGCTTGTTGTCTCCGGGCACTCGGGTTGGAACGGCAATAGTAATGGCATTAAACCATCATGATCTTGCGAACTGACGTTTTTTTTCCCTAAAGGTTTAACTGGGCAGCACGGAAGCTTCGTGTGCGGCTATTGCAACTTGGTGCTTCCGAATTTTTCAGACCAGGCGAAGCTGACGAGAGACATGAAAATGGGTGAGTGACCGAGGCCATCTCTATGCTTTGCCATCCAAGTAGTTATTCTTTAAGCTAACACAACTCGGATCACAGACTCGACAGCATCTATCTGCCCTGGTACCAGGAGTTGAGAGAGTCATTGTTATCTCAGTTCCCTCTTCCAGAGGGCATAGAGCCCATACCAGACGACGCTCAACTTCCACCAAAGTACAACATCCGACTTGTGCCATCAGCGGGCTCAGTCAAGGACGAAATAACGAACGGCGAACACCATCTCTTGCAAGTTGAGGACGGCGAGCAGCTAGCGGCAAAATTTGAGCGGATGAGCACCGACTCTCAAGAAAGTGCGGCTCCGGAACAGAAGAGTGGAACTGGTGTCCCGGATTTCCCGCCCGCCAAAATATTGCCAATACCTGGCTCTTTCACAGCGCAAGTTGTTTGCAACAAGAGGACGACTCCAGAGGACCACTGGCAAGACGTCCGACACATCGAGCTCAAAGTTCGCAGTCCAGGACGCAATGGGGTCATATCCTTTGCAGGCCAAACACTTCTAATCTACCCCAAGAACTATCCCGAGGATGTGCAGAAGCTAATCGACTTGATGGGATGGGGTGAGGTGGCCGAGCAAAGGATTGAAATTGACTGGGAAAAGGGCACTCGGCCAAGAGACTATCATTTTCCACAAGGTGCAACAGTCCGCGACGTCCTGACGCACAACTTCGACATCACCGCCGTCCCCAAACGGACGTTCCTCGAGTTCATGGCCTACCACACCACCAACCCTCTCGAGAAGGAACGTCTCCAAGAGCTCACGCAACGAGGCGACAGTGACGAGTTCTACGACTACACCTCTCGCCCGCGCCGAACCATCCTGGAGGTCCTCGAAGATTTCCCCGGCGTCAAGATCCCCTACACTCGCCTCCTCGAGTTCCCCATCATCCGCCCCCGCGAGTTCAGTCTCTGCAACGGTGGCGATCCCACCGTCAAGGACGACCAAGTCATCTCCTCCAACGAACAAGGTCGAGACAACGTCTACAAGTTTGAAATCCTCGCCGCCCTCGTCCACTACCGCACCATCATCCGCAAACCTCGCCAAGGCCTCTGCTCCCGCTACCTCCGCCACCTCCCCGTCGGCATCACCATCCAAGTCGGCATCAAGCCGCCCAGCAGTCCGTTTGCCATGGACGACTCGTCCTTTTACTCGCGACCACTCATCGGTGTTGCGACGGGGACGGGCATCGCTCCATTCCGCGCTCTGCTTCAGGACCGTTGCCTACCTCTAGTCGGCAAGGAGAAAGACAACGCCCAGATACAAAAGATAGGCCCAACCCTCCTCTTCTTCGGCTGCCGTAACTCTTCCGCCGATTATCACTTCCAGGCCGAATGGCGCTCCGTACCCAACCTAGTCGTCCACCCCGCATTCTCCCGCGATAACACTGACTCCTCATCTACCGAGGAAGCAAAACTAGCCCTCCAAAGAGCAGCAGGCATCTACGACGCCGGAAAAAATTACGTGCAGCACCAAATCCGGCAGCACGCCGCCGAGATTGGGGAGTTGTTGAGGAAGAATCCCATCATTGTCGTTTGTGGAAATAGTGGCAGGATGCCAAAGAGCGTCAGGGAGGCGTTGGAGGATGCGGCGGTTGTGAGTGGAATGGTGAAGGATAGGGAGGAGGCGAAGGGGTGGTTTGATCGGAGGGAGAATTGTGTTTATTGGCAGGAGACTTGGTAGGTTTGGGGATCGAGAATTGGAAGCCTGGTTCCCTGTTGGGATGGGTGGTTGGTAAGGGATATGGCATGGAATTATGGAACAGTGAGGTGAAGGTGATGGTGATGGAGGTTAAGGCATGGGAAATAGAAACGGAGTGAATGGACGAGGGGAAATAAAGGTGAGGAGAAACGGAAGCAAGCGAGAGCAGATTTGAGGCAGAGGGAGGTTATTAAAAGGGGTGATTGGGTTGATTTGGAGTGATGATATAGAAACGCCGGGCAGGTAGAAAATCAACCAAGCCTGATTTACCACTGACATCTATCCATTACCTCACTCGCTGACGTAGGGACATGGTGTCCTGTGCTTCAAACTGCTCCATACACGTAAGCACTATTCCTTCCCCCGGCATCAAGTACTGGGGTGTTAGCCAGGACAAGGGGAACCTAAATGAAGGGCCGTTAGCATATGAGAAGAGGCCAGGGAATAGATAGATGAGGATGTCAATACGAATTACGTTGATGTTAAAAAATAAATACAAAATATTCTCTTCATCCATAAAGTTGTCGTCACATGTCTTTGTGATCTCCCTTCATCGCTCCTGTACAACACCTAAACCGCTAACACCGAACCGAGAAAGAACATGGAAAGCCCTTCCTGATAGAGGGCTCTCGCCGTTTGTACGCCATTGCTAGAGGTATTTGTGATCCAATCCCACGATTACAACAACTCCCGCCCCTTTGAAAGAAATAGACATGAAAAAAGCATTAAACACATAAGTTACTCACTCTCACCTCTTTACAGCCCAAACACACCAACCGTCCCCGCCACACCCAGCCCCAACATCATAACCTTCCACAGCACCTGTAAAGAAACACCCACATCCTCATCATCATCCCCGTCCTTTGCCGACCCCGACCCCGAGGCACCAGCAGCCGTAGCTGTCGCGGTCTCCTCCGCCCCTCCACCCGCACCCGGGAAAATAACCGTCGTACTACTTCCCCTCTCCCCTCCGTCACCGTTAAAAGGATATGAAATCGTCATAGTCCCCACCACCACTCCCTCCGGTCCAATCGTCAACGTCTGTCCACTACCACTTAACACTGTTGTTATCGTCTCCCCTCCCTTTCCTCCGCCAGAAGTAGCAGAAGGACCAACAGTATACGTAACCCCGTCAACCACAACCACCGACGCGCCCACCTTCGTTATCGTCGCGCCTCCAACCACCGCGAATTCAGTGGCGGAGGGGTTAGCGTTCGGGCCACCTAGGGTTGTTACCGTTACCGCACCAGGGCCTACTGTTGTTGCGCCAGGGACGGGGTGGTCATGGGTGATCAACACCCCCTGGGAAGGGTCAAGAACGACGGTATCCTCCCCGTCGACGACGGTCGTCAAGGGGGAGGAGAGCGTGGTGTAGGTGATGGTGGTGCCGTGGATGACGAGGACGGAGCGGCCGATGGCGGCGAGGAGTTGGCCGCCTGCGACGACGACTTCTGTTGCGGTTGAGGGTGGTTGTGGTTGAGATGTCACTACTAAAGGGAGGGGCATGGAGAGGGTTTGGATTGTGGTCACTGGAGATGCAGTGGCGATGGCGTTGGGCGGGAGGGGCGCAGTGAGGGTGATGCCGGAGGGCCCGAGGGTGAGGGTGTGGCCACCGTTGTCGATGGTGATGGTGGTGGGGGAGGAGGCGGGCAACGTGAGCGTGGAGCTGGCGGTGCCAATGATGGCTACGGAGGAGCTGATGATGGTGATGGGGACCCCGTCGACGGTGGTGGTTTTGGGTTCGTTGTTGGAGCCGGGACCGATGGTGATGGTTTGGTCGCGTGGTGGTGGGACGGTGACGGTCGCGATGATTGGGTTGCCTTTGGGGTCGATGATGGCGATTCCGCTGGGGCCGATGCTGACGGTGTGGTCCTCGACGACAACCGTGGTGGGTGTCGGTGGTAGGGTGAAGGAGGAACTGCCGGTGCCGATCACGGCTACTAAGGAGCTCACGATGATGGGCAGGTCGTTGAGTTTGGTGCTTGTGGGTACGGGGGCGTAGATAACTCCTCCTCCTCCTCCTCCTCCTCCTCCTCCTTTGGTTATAGACGGCCTGGTTACGGTCGCACCACCTCCTACTACCTGGGTTGGCCCGACCGTGAAGGTTTCACCGCCCACCACGACGGTCTGTGTCTTCGTCGTCGGATTGTCGGTGATTGTGGAACTGCCAATGATTACCTCCGTAGGCTTCACTATTACGGTAACTGGCTTGGGTGCAGGTTTAGTTACTTCGCCCGGGCTGTTGTTACTGTGGAACGTGTTGTACACTGGTGGGTCGACCGGATCGACGCTCACAGCCGTAGGCCTTGGTGACTTTGTGTTGTCGTTGGTTACTCCATAGTTAGGGGTCTGGATTGGCGAGTACACGATGGCCGGGTTCTTGTCTGTCGTGATGAAGGTAACTGTGGGCGCAAACCTGATAGTTGTTGAAGTCTGAGGGCCGTATCCCCAGCTGTTAGTGCTGACCGTTAACGTGCATGACTTGGTCTCCGAGCCGCTCGCGGTGACGGTAAAGCAGGTGGTCAATGTAATCCCTGGAGGTGGTGTTGTTCTCGTTACCAAATCTATGCACGGCGGGATGGTCTCGACGGGAGGCGGAATAAGCGTAGGGTAAGGCTGCGTGTAGTTCGTTGGATCGCCGATCCATGTAATTGTACTTATGTGCACAACCTGCCAGCTTGTGACAGTTGCTGTCAGATCTGATGGCTGACAGTGGCTAATAGTACTCGATGATAACGTTGTCGTGGTATTTGGGAAGCTCGAGGACCTGGTAACTGACCCAGACGTGCTCCATGTTGATGACTGATTGTAGTAGGGCGCTGTCGTCTGATTCCAGCCGCTGCTGATAAACTGCCCTCGAGTGGAAGTGACATCGGAGGTA
Organism: Neurospora terricola FGSC 1889; assembly: GCA_009805285.1. Lineage (NCBI taxonomy): Eukaryota > Fungi > Ascomycota > Sordariomycetes > Sordariales > Sordariaceae > Neurospora > Neurospora terricola. The sequence continues at coordinate 11,264 of RANZ01000564.1, read as the reverse complement.
GTAGTGGCAGGAACGTAGTCCCAAGAGGTCGGTATTTCCACCGGTGGCTGACCCAAAGAAACATCATCCCCAGATGACGCCGTCTGTTCCACCCATGGAGGGATATCAGGAGGAAGGTTGACAATCCCGCCCGGTAATGTTTCCAACGGCGGCTGACCCAAAGAGACATCTTCGCCAGAGGACGCCGTCTGTTCCACCCAAGGAGGAATGTCAGGAGGAATCACGACGATCCCGCCCGGTACAGCCCCTACTGTGGGCGTCGCATCGTTCTGACTGGGCGACTCGCTCTTTTGCCCAACGGGTGCATAATTCCAAGCTAAGGAGGAAGACGAGGTGAAGTCCGAAGATGGTAATGGGCCGGTTGTGATAGTGGATCCTTCTTCTTCGACCTGGGAGGAGTAACCAGAAGTGGAGGCAGAAGTCTTGAGATCATCATTGGCATCTATCACCGATGAGCTAGAAGACACTATTATCGTAATGGTTGACGATACAGCCTCTGATGGCGCCGTTGAAGATGGATCGAACCCTGTCGGCACTGTCGATATTGGTGGTGCTGAGATCGCTGATTCCGAGGCTGTCACCACATCTTGTGTATTAGGTTGCAAAGAGTTGACAGTTTCAACTTCCACCGTCTGCGTCTCAAGCGCAGTAGAGGTTTGAGAAGCACTCGTCACCTCAACTGTACTCCCAACTGAGAATAATGAGATGGGTGTTTCATCTGGATCGACCGTGGTACTCTGGCTATGAGCCTCTGGAATGCTGCTGACGGTGACATTTCGAGGTAGATGATAGACTGAGAATTATGTTAGAGATATTCATGAGCTTTGTAGCCTTAGAACACAAGAAGGCTTACCTCCTCGAACAGCGTCTACACCAAGACCTGAAAGTACTGCSAGCGAGAGCAGTTTTTGCCTGCCCACAACCATGCTGTCGTTGCTCAACACACTCAATAAAATATTATCCGCTGTTCCTCAGCATCCGAGTCAAGAGAACCATCAAAATTCCTGTGTCATCAAGGTGCAGCGGCCATGGCGTCAGAAGGGGGCGGATGAGAGTTACAACGGGGGAGCCGTCGGTAGTAACTCTCAATAACACAAGACGCAAGACGCAAGAAAAAGGACAAGAGAGACTAGTGGATGAATGGTCCGAGACGGGAATCCCATAATATCTAGCGTCTTGTATAATTCGAGCGGAAAAGCAAGTGGTTATTACACTGCGTCGACGAGACGGGTGCGGGCAGCAGTCCACGGGCAGAGAACCCGGTCTCACTCACTTCCAAACCCGATTACAGTACGCCTCTCCGCCTCTCTCCGCCTCTTCGCGACCTTTCGCTCCTTCCTCCGGTTCCGCGTGGTTGGTGAACAATCTCGAAAGAGTCAGGGGCTTCTTGCACACTATTAGGTGTAGGGACTCTTAACGTTGCAGGCCGCACTGTTAGTTTGTTTTGGCTGGAATAATGCCGGCAACAACAACACCGGGAGAAACTGAGGTTTCCGAGAGGAGGAAATTGGGAACAACAAGGTGCAGTAAAAAGCACGGTGTCTGATGCCCAGAAGGGCTGGAAGAGCCACGCGGCATCGTACGCCGTGCATCACTGCAGTTGTATGTATGTAGGAAGACCGGGGGGAGGGGTCAACGGAAAGAGACGACGTGAGGATTCGTCGAGAAAAGCTAAGGTAGGGTCCCCTAGTCCTTGGCTACCGACCACCAGAGTGACACTGATAGAGACAGAAGTATGGAACGGTCGTCCATTGGTCAGATTGAAACTCCTATATTCTGTTTCTGAAGGATTCACCCGAATTCATTCATAGCTAGGCAAAGTGCACACTGAAGTCCATCTGGAGCTCCCTTGCGTTGGTAAAAGGGGAAACTCTGCATTGTATTTGATGAAGCCGTTGTGATATGGCGGGTAGCAACACTACACCGACATCAGCTACCCTGCTTCTCGATGGCGTCTTGTAGGTAGTGAGAAATCTTACACCACGATACAATGACAAGATTTCGCTGTGTCTGCTAGGAGGCGAACCAAGACCTTTGTGCTACCTTGGAAATGGTGAGACTCCTCGGACAAGATGCGACGAGATGGGAACGTGGCTGGAATAAGGAAAGGCCAGAGCTCGATGATATGCATGCGATCTCTTGGTGGATGACAGCATGGCGTAAATACAAGATGGCGACTCGTCTGGATTAAAGCGGTACAGGCACCCGGCAGGTCAGCAGCTTTGCCGCAAGAATCATGGAATCTTCTCCCGAGACGTTCCTGGCTGAGATGGTTACAGTAGAAGGGTGTGATTCCACTAGCTGTCTCTTTCTGTCAGCAGCATGCAACATACTCGAGACAGCCATCTTTTGTTCCTTTCCTGCACTGAAGTTGAATTATCTGAAGTATATTTCTAGCTTCTGGAAGAGGCATGGTTTTTTGCTCTTTGATATTGGTCGTCTTGGGTTTGTTATGGAGGCGTCTGCCGTAATGGTAAGAGGACCCCATGAAACAGATGTCCCCATGGTAGCTGCCGATATGGTTGGCAAGGCGAGCTGTTTGAGCATCTCGACAGTGCAATTCGACGTGTTCATGCCAACGCAGAAGCATCATGTATCGACGATCCAGTACCTCGGCGAAAAAAAGACTTTATCTCAGTAGGCTGAGGACATCTTACGCCACGAGTGTGTGTGGCCGCTGCGGATGGGCGCGGAGAGGAGGGGAGGCGATATCCAACAGCAACGCCATTTTCTTCGGCAATTGGTTACCCTCACTACCAACGTTTGGACAAGCTGCCGACAAGCCGGGACGCCCAAACATACTCACATACACACGGCAGTGCATATCAACATCTACGCAGTAATATGTGCTGGCTTGATAGGAACGATGACGCATGTGCTGACCCGTTCTCTCGGCAACTTTTGGCGGGCTGGCGTCAATGATTCCATATCGTCGGTATCCTTTATCCTGGGGGTTTCAGAGAAATCTGAGGAGAGTGAATTTCAACCTGTTTGTTGGTTTTCCACTGCATGCTTGTTGACCCTAAATGTGTCGTCGTAGAGATTCGAACCTTCACTACTTGAATGAGTTGGGCGGCCGGGCTCTAGAACGACGCAAGATGCCGAGAGCTGAACCCACGGTGACATTGCGAGCGTCCTACAAGAATGCATAGATCGCTCCGACTGCAGCCATGAAACCCGTTCCGCGRCCAATGRAAAGWCTCAGCAAGCGAGGACCGGACAGCCCGTTGGCGATTCTTGATGCTCAGATATTGTAGTTATTAGATGAACGCATACGTTCGTGATCGCCGTTGGAATGCCTTGACGTCGCCGGTGTTCGTGTATAGACACCAACTGCCACCAACAAGAACTCGTCATTGACAATCGAGTTACGCATGATAGACGCGACTAGGTAGTCGAACATGCTCAATCTCGCGTCTTACAGATGATGACAGAGACGGGAGGTAGACTGGTAGGGTGTTGTGTATGGCAGGACAAGCAAGAGAGATCCGTCATGTGGAAGGCCACACGGGCTGGTACGGATGGCTACTTGACAGGAGGTTTCGGCAAAATCACAGCCGCGCATTTATCCAGAGTGATCTCACGATGTTGACGGCGAAATATATTAGGTGTGCCGTGTCTCTGTCGCCCTCATCCTGGTTGGTCCGGTTCGGGTTGACTTCATCCATAGCGACCTCTAAGCCGTTGTTGGCCCAACATGATGGCCCACAGACCGGAGCACGAGATGTTGGTTGAGGTCGGGGAATAGGTAACGTATCTTGAACCCCTGGTTAGTGAAGCCAAGAGCAACCCCCCAACTCCCCAACTCGACTTCCCCCTCGTTTTACCCCAGAACATGAGCCCGTCTCACCGGCACTTGCATTCCAACCGGGTGGTAGCGTGAGAGCAAGGCTCCTGGTAATCTAGGCTCGTTTTCGTTTCCATGTCGAAGGCACGGTGGCACCTTATTGCTTATGCCATGTCGCAGGTGTATTAAGCAGCACCCTACTCGCACCTGGGGGAGATTGAATGACGAACAACAGATGGGCGGGTGGCATGTTCCAGYCCCCGGAGTCCCAGCCTTTGACGGCATGTATGTAGGTAACTTTTGCTAGGCCTGCAATGGCAATGCGGAGGCACACATGGTTGTGGTTTATATGAGGGTCCAGCGACCACTCCATTGTGAAGTCAGGTACTCGGATGGCCAACGTTCACCAGCCCATGCCCATAGTATAGGCACTACCTATCAAAAAGGAGGCTGCCTAATAAGTCGACAGTGTCCCGTTGTTCATCATGGCAATATATCAACATGCGAAATTCGGGTTTAGCGTTCGGGGCATGGAACTCCACGTGAACATTCAGTCTAGTGGTGTCTTTCTCTGGAACCCTCGCAAGCCTTGCTCGCCTCGTTGTGATAGACAGGCAAGACAGACAAGCTTCAAGACAAGTCAGTTCCAGTGCGGTTGGGTGAGGTGACTGGCGGAGGTGGCATCACCCATTCCATTGCCATCGGGGCTCGGAGTTCGGCACRCTCGCCGCTCCCTTGCGCCATTGCCCTACGGGCCTTGCATACCAGCGACAGGTGCGATTCCCAACAAATCCCATCTGGATGGTGTTGACGAGATTGAGATTGTCGAGGCATGGAGGTTGCATTGCAAGATCGCGGTGTGGTGATAGCCTTCGGAGGCTGTTCGAGTTCGGTTCATGTCATTGAAAATGAAATTAGGGAGAGATCTAACACTGCATGTGTGGCCGTGTGAAGAAGAAAGGAAAACAACATAAAAAAAAAAACCGATGATGATGATTGCGGCTTGGAAAGGAAAGATGCGCATTCGGAGTATTGGAGGAGGGGCCGGCCGATGGAAACGAGCTACCGGTAAGTTACAGGTGATTGGGCCCCTGTCATTTCTTTACATAAGGTAAGCTTCTGCTAAGAGCTAAGGTTTGGGCGCACCACCACCTTGGCGTAGCTGCTCATCTGCACTAACAGCACCTAGCGTTGCTAACCTCCAACCTTCAAACTTCAACCCTCTTTCTATTGACATGCGCACATCTCAGGAACAGTCAACAGGCGGGAATAGAGGCACATGACATTCGCATGGCATAAAGGATATTATCGAGATATATTTACTCTTCACTTTGGTTGCCAAGTTTCAAATTCCATTGCCCAGAAACGAGCACATGCGAACAATGGACAAGTGGGAATATCCACTTGTTAAGCTACAGCATCTTGGGCTATCTCCGACACCAACCAAGACGAAAGGGGGGGACACGTCTGGATCCCCGGTCATTACATCGTCCCTCTACAAGCTTCTTTTCTGTTTATTTCCCGTGTGTTACCGTACCGTACGTACGCTTCCCCGACTCCTCCTCGCTTCCAACAACCGTGGACGGCAAATCTTGCCAAGGACTTAAAAAGGAATGCCAGAACGGGCACAAGAAACAGAAACTCTGCGGGTTGGACCCAACTCTTGACTTTACCCTTTTCTCTGTCTATCTGCTTTGCCTATCTGCTGACCACGGTGACGGACGGCAGTGGGGGTGTCTGACTTGTCTCTGCTCTTCTTTCCAGCCCGCCCCGAGCCCGCCAACCGAGTAAACTGAGGTGCTGTCAGGACCCGCGTCGCCCAGTTGTCAAGCGTTGGTAGCGCTGATCCTTCCGAATCAGACAAGTGTCCCGCGGCCGTACAACGTAGGACCATCTCTTTCCCTACCCGTCTGCGCAGAGAAATTKCTCTGTCCAGTACTCGTATCATAGAGGCCCGGGCCATCTCCTCGGTCTCAAGGGAGGCAGGCCCATTCCACTTCCCACCTGAAGTAGGTAAGCCCAGCGAGCCCACCAGGTACGGTCTTGTACAACCTGTATTCAAGTACAACAGAGTGCCACGACAGGCCGGGAACCTGGAATCCGTCGTTTGTAATTACCCCAGTCTGTACATTGCCTTGCAGCTTACACCACCTACCTAGGCCGACAAATCTAATCTATCATCCTTCCCTCTTCTCCATCCGGAAGCTTCAGCTTCCCTTCTCTTGCCCACTCTCTTTCCCTCTCTCTCTTATCCCAAGCAATCGCTTCTGATCTGAGCGGCTGGTTTTTGCCGTCGTCCCATCATTACACACACAGCTCGCTACCTACCCTGGACCCAGATTATTCCCCCCGTCCCGTCTTTTGGTGCCACCTCGACCACCGTTCGTCTATTCGCCCGTACATCTCTTCAACATCATTGGTCCCTCGCTTTTGGGTGTGTTCGTCCTTCTTGGTCTTGGTCCCGGTCCCGGTCCAGGTCCAGTCCGGCTACCAGTCAACCCGCTCGCACTTAGATAGAAAGACGAACGCCTTCAAGGTACTCTCACACCGGGCCAGTGGAACGAATGGGTTTTGCCCTCCTGGAACACTGGAAACAAGGCGAAATTTCAACCGGCAACAGAACATACCTACCTTACATAGCACGACAGCTTTTTACTCCTCGACTGAGTGTTACGGCTTCTTGAGTCTGTATAGGGCACAGGCGTGGATCGGACCGGAGCTTGGTCGCAGCTCATGGAATACCAGGTCGTCCTTCTCCATGTCTTAGGACCCCGACTTCGACCTTCGCTCCCCTCTTGCTGCTGGTCGTGCCGGTACTTCTGGTGACAGACATAGCCCTGGACGCTTGCGTCCCCAGTCCGGCTGTCTGTCCGTCTACGACAACGCCAACTTGGGCCACGCTGCTGCGAAGATGCGGTTACCCTACCTCTCTTTCGCCGTTTGTCCTGCTGGCTTCCTGCTCTTGTCATCGGTGCCTTCACTTGTCCGTGCAGGTACGACAGCGACTACATCACCGGAACCAGTATGGGTTCAACCGTCCGGGGAATGGTATGGCATCGACGGCACCTGGTCAAACTTCATGTTTGCCGTGGGCTCTCCCGCCCAGATCGTCTATCTCACACCTGCCACTGCCCTGTCCGAGACGTGGGTTATTGGGGCCGGCGGTTGCGCATCAGGCCCAGGTAGTAAGTTAATTCTTTCCGCCTTCATACACTGTGGTCACTGAGCTAATCACAACAAAAAAAGACCAACCATGTGTGGACGCTCGTGGCGGCGTCTTTGACCACCACATCTCGGAGACATGGCAAACCTTGGGGGCAGGTGCTTACGAGCTGGGTATGAACCACACCGGTGTTCAGAGAAATGGCGACTATGGTTTGGACACCGTCGCCTTCGTCGACACAATGGCCAGCTCCGCCACCTCCATTGACGGTGTACTGATTGCTGCTGTCAATGCTACCGAATACTATCAAGGCTATATCGGACTCGGCGTGACTCAAGGCAGCATAGGCTCGAACGTTACCAACCCTCTCATCACCCAACTCGCCGAAGTGGATGGCATGATTCCTAGTCACAGCTACGGATATACGGCAGGGGTGTACTACCGCGACACTACTAGTAAGTAGTTGAGCCTCATGATCGTTTTACCTCATGATAAAACTCCTTGAACGATCAGAACTGATTTTATTTAGCAAAGGGTACACATGCCTCGTTGACCCTTGGGGGTTATGATACACTGAGATTTGTGCCACATGATACAGCGTTCAGGCTCTACATAGGAAACTCAGCCGCGGATCCTAATGACCGAGCGCCCACGGTACGACTTCGAGGCCTTACTGCTCAAGTCCCGTCGTTGGACAAGGCACCTAGGAATTGGACATCGACCTCTCAGACTTTCGTCGCCATGAATGATTCGATTACCGCTCTCATCGATTCGTCAACACCGTTCCTCTGGCTCCCAGCCGACATTTGCGAACGTATTGCTTCTGCTCTTGACCTGGTTTGGAGGGAGGACCTTGGTGTTTATGTCTTTGCGAACGGGGGAGAGCAGTATCTCGAGTTCAAATCCACCCAGGAATTGTCGTTCACTTTTACCGTCTCCAGCTACGATAACAGCGACAACTTCGGCTACCCCCTCAACATGCCAGGAGTAGTCAACATCACCATTCCTCCTGCAGCATTTGCCCAGGTTCTGCGTTATCCTTGGAAAAACGTCATCAAGTTTAACGAGTCGAGCATACCGTATTTCCCCTTGACACGATCGACAAACGAATCCAACAACAATCAGTATATAATCGGTCGAGTATTCATGCAGGAAGCATATATCATCACCAAGTACGACAAGGCCACATTTTCTATCCATCAAGCGCTGTTTCCCGACAACTCAGCCACCAATCACTCCTTACAGGCTATCGAAAGGCCTCCGAATAGCCCTTATCCCGAGGGTCCCCCGCTTAAGAAGTCGAACAAAAAGCCGTTGGGTGTGGGACAAACGGTGGCAATCGTGGTTAGTGCTTTTGCGGCGGGCAGTGTCATCGGACTTATTTCGTTCTTGTGTTGCCGGCGAAAATCAAAGGCGAAGAAAAATCAGGCCCGGAAACTGGATCACAGCACGGAGGAGGTTGCCCTGGCACACGATGAACCAGCGCAGAGCCCTGTCAGCCGAATGCTGTCGATGTTTGTTGGAAGGAGGAGGTCAAGGAAGCAATCGACGACGCAAGAGACGGAGAAGACAATTTCTGAACCTGTCGAAGTCGGTGCGGACGCTCATCATCAGGTCTTCGAACTGCCGGTTCCCCCTGAGCCCATCGAGTTGGATAACAATGACATTGGAAATGACGATGCGAACCTCGGGCTGGACGGTCGTGGGGACATGAGCGAATATGAGGTGGCGCGACGAAAGCTCGAACGACAACTTCAGGGGCCAGTACCAACCTACACACCCATAACGGAGCACAATGAGCGGGCTGCTGGATATCCCAACGAGAAGTCAGCACAGGATGTAACCCCCGTTCATTACCGCCCCAGCGAGGAACCTTCCCCCGGATCATCGCCTACATACGCCAACACCGACTCCCTCCCCAACTCGCTGCCATCGCCCTTGTCGCCAAACGCAGACTGGGCGGCGGGTAGAGTGTTCGATCTTCCATCACCAATGACCGTGGCCTCTCCCGTCCGACTACATCATTTCCCAACGACGACCGGTTTTGCCGATCAGGCCTCCGGCCACTCGCCAGTCTCGCTACACTCCCCTCACTCGCCTCACACATACCTCCCATCACCAGTGAGCCCGTCGTCGGACTCAAACGGGGGATCAGGATCACCTACCTCGCTAACCGGCGGACCGGTCCCGCTACCCGGCAGCGCAGCGATACAGCGTACGCCCATCGATCCCGTCCACACCCAAATAGTCTGTTTAGGACCCATGCCAGCAAACATACAACTTCCAGTTCCACACCATCGGCATTCGCATCCGAACCATCGGCCAGCTGTACCCCGTATCATCACGCCCGACGGCCGATTACACGCAGCCGAACCACAAGAACACGATGTCGATATCGATGGTCCTCTAAGACGTTCAGATTCGGTTACCCGCGGTTCTAATGAGACCCTGGGTTCCAACTTTACCATGGAGGAAGAAAGCCGGTTCAGGCAGGTGCAGTTGGCTGCGCAGCGAAGTGCGGCGGCCCAGCAGCAAGCATCACCGATATCACCGGTATCACATCAACAACCACATCAACAACAGCCACATCAAGAGCCACATCAACCACGAGGACGGGTAGACGACAACGGCGAAGACTTCCCCCGAAGCCCTCGAAGCATGGAACGAATCGAGGCCGGCTCGGAATTAGTTCATGTCCCGCAAGTGGCTGCGCAGCGGTACAGTTGGGAAGCTGAGACTCGATAACATTGACATCCACATCGTTTTGTAACATACATACACACATACATCATGCCCGCTCCAATCGACTTTCTTAACGAATTTCCTTCTTACTGTACCATCGTATATACAAGCCGGACGGAGTTTTTGGATTACGGAACACGGGGACCCGGGACAGGGGATTATACCATGTGGGGCATCAAATGATTTGCGATGATGTCCAGTGTTCTTTTTTTTGTTTTGGTTTACGAGAGAGAGACAGAGAGAGAAAATCGGCGTTACTTTGGCGGGATTACGTGCTTTTGTTTGGTTTGAAACATTGTGGCGGATGGAGTTGGACCAGGAAGAGAAGTAGTTGGATATCTGAACTTGATGCCTGCGGGAGAAGAAGCATAAGCTGGAAGGGATGTCTCTTTGGGAACTGGATTGTTTCGGCGACGGGCAACTGGAAGAGCAAGGAGACACAGAGGAAGCGGTGCGAGAGAGGCGGGAGAGAATACGATTATCAGAATAGCGGAAATAAAACAGTAAAATTGTGATTCTAAGCGTGAGCCTCGAATGAATTAGCTGCTTTGTTTATAACTTGACTGGTGATATGGTGACGTTGGGAGGTTCTCACGGTCGTGAGCACTTCAAGTGGTAAACTAGGCTTGATTGTCCAACTTGCACTCCTCCACACAACGGGATGTAGACCGGTAAAGTAGGTAGTTACAGCACAGGATGAATGGACATTCAGATCGTATGTAATCTCTATTCATAATGCAGAAAGCAAATAACCAAGTGACTGACAAGATATGTGCAAGAAAATGCGTTGCGTGGTCTGGTTTCCATCCTCCTATATCTCTAAACAAAGCAGATACATACTTATCTAATCGTCGCATTTCATACTCATCATCATCCGGGGTTCGTAATGAACCAACTATGTAATTGACTGACTCATTGACACCAAAAACAACAACAAACGGGCTGCTTTCCTTTCAACACTAATTCTACCAGGTAGATCTAAATGCTCCCTCTCCTCCTGCTTCCTTCCTAGCCCGTGTGTTCCCTCCAACCAACCATCCATACATCCATCGTACCACCCGCGTGCCCACCACATAATCATTTCGTTCCATTCATGAGAGTTTCTTTACCTTTGTATGTTGTTTTCTTTCTTGATATGACTGTTGTGTATCCACTTCTTGTTGTTTCGTTCTTGTGCAAGCAACTCTTTCTTCTATGCAAACAGACCCCCTAAAACCCGCACATCTATGGTCTTCTTCTCCTCGTTCCTTACGACTTCTGGAAGAACCAACTCGATCTCTTATTCTCGGGCGGGTTCTGCTGCAGAGTGGCAATGGTGGGGTTCGTAGCCGTGGCGCCACCGGCAACGGCGTCGCCGCCACCTCCTTACGACTTCTGGAAGAACCAACTCGATCTCTTATTCTCGGGCGGGTTCTGCTGCAGAGTGGCAATGGTGGGGTTCGTAGCCGTGGCGCCACCGGCAACGGCGTCGCCGCCACCATTGCCACTCTGCAGCAGAACCCGCCCGAGAATAAGAGATCGAGTTGGTTCTTCCAGAAGTCGTAAGGAACGAGGAGAAGAAGACCATAGATG
>RANZ01000563.1:0-21090 GCA_009805285.1 Neurospora terricola FGSC 1889 | reverse complement strand
GCCGGCTCCCCCTTCGGCGCGCGCCCGGCGTGGGCCCCCGAAACCCTCGCCGACAGCGAGGACGGCAGCCTCGAGTCCGTCTACCCCCTGCAGGCGACCGAGTACGTCATGACCGACGAGCCCAACAGCGCGCTGTGCTGGCACCCGCGCCGACGGGCCAAGCCCGCTCCCGGGTCCGTCATCTACAGCCGGTACATCCCGCACTTGAAGGAGAACTTTTCCATGGTGGCGCTGGACTACACCAACGCGGCGCACCTGGAGCTGTTCCACACGTGGCAGAACGACCCGCGCGTGTCGCAGGGGTGGAACGAGGAGGGCACGCTGGAGCAGCACCGCGAGTACCTGCGCAAGGCGCACGAGGACCCGCATCAGATCACCGTCTTGGCGGCTTTTGATGATGTCTTTTTCGCTTACTTTGAGATTTACTGGGCCAAGGTTCGTTTCATTTTTCTTCCCCTGCTTTTTATAAGGCCCTACGCCATTTCTAGAAACTAACACCTTAAAAAGGAGGACCGCCTAGGAGCCTACTACACCCCCGGCGACTACGACCGCGGCCGCCACTCGCTGGTCGGCGACGTCCGCTTCCGCGGCCCCCACCGCGTTTCAGCTTGGTGGTCGTCCCTCATGCACTACCTCTACCTGGACGACCCGCGCACCATGAGCGTCGTCGGCGAGCCCAAGTACACCAACAGCTCCGTCCTCATGTACGACATGATGCACGGTTTCGGTCTCGACAAATTCGTCGACCTCCCCCACAAGCGCTCTGCCTTTGTCACATGCTCGCGCGAAAGATTCTTCCAGCTGTGCCCGCTTGATGAGAACCAGAAGTTCCTTGGTGGTACCCACGTTGGCCTTGTTCCCAAGCTTTGAGTGGGGAGGTTAGGTGTTGCTTAGACTTGAAAGGCTTGGGCGGTTGGATGATTGTAAAAAAAAATTGGTGCATCTGTTTGATCTTGGATATGTAATAGATTAATGAGGAAAACGGCTGGAAAAGTTACTTGGGAAAGGTAGTGGAACAAATGGTATTTGAATCTTGCGTCGAACTGGTTACAAATGTTGTACAAGTGGTGATTGTCATGGCACATGCCAAGCACTGTCTGGGACCGTGGTATTTCATCCCATCTGGACTATCATCTCATATACTTGTAAGAACCTCATCCCATCCAAATGTATGCAACTTAGGTTCCTTCTTCTTCTTCTCCTTCATCTTCAATATCTTATAACTTTTGCCAGACCTTTTGGATGCGCCAGCCCATAACATACATGCTGTGATAGTGATCGTTCCTCTAAGCCTTGTGAAACAGTCAACTCCGGCATCAAGTGTTAGTCATTGGAAAACAAAGTGTGAATCAAACCAAGAAACTCTATTCATGATTGCACTCAAAATGTCTTACTTCATTATGACCAAGAAACCCGTCGCTTCATGAAGGCCTCCAGTTCGTAACCAACCCAGCTAAATGGTGTATATCCCCGAATCCCAGTATGTTCCCAAATTACCCATTAATCCCAAAATGCCGTCCCAAATCCCTAATATCCAACCCGTTTTAACGCCAGTGCCTTTAAAATGCTTTTAAGCCTTAACAACATCATAACCGCCCAACCGTAAATGGTTCCAGCAAACTGTTGAAATGTCTGGTTAGCAGTTGACTTTGAAACATAAGGGTGCCGAAAGGGGGAAACTCACTATCAAAACCCAAATCATTACCGAAGAAGAGCTTGTTGACATCCTCGCCCGAGGACACACCGTTTGCGGGCCAGTAGGCAACAGCCTTCTTGCCAACTGCGAGGCCAATCATGGGAGGAGTCTCGTCAAGCTCAAGGTATGTAGGCTCGGTGCCGGAAACAGCCTGCTTCATGCGCATGTGAATGTTGTTGGCGGCCAGGTAGCCCATGTGCATGGCACCACCGCACCGCTTGATACCGGACCACTTGACAAGGTCACCGATGGCGAGATGATCGTCCGAGTTGGGGGTTTCGGAGGGGAAGTGGAGGCTGCAACATTGAATGCGTTAGTTTTGATTTGAGGTTCGTCGAAACTGGAGTGGACACGAACCTGGGCTGGATCTTGACATAACCTTCCTCGTTGAGGACTTCCCTGGGGAGGAAGGTGGTCGATGGCACACTCCTGGAAATGGCCATGATGACGGAATCGGCAACAAGGGTATGGCCGTTGGTGAAGTAGACCTTGTAGGCCTTGTGCCCTTTATCCACGAATTCCTCGGTCTTGTCGACACGGTGGGACATGAGCACCTCAACACCGGCCTCATGGACGAGCTCCAAGCTGCGGTCCTTGACCTCATCAGGAAGAGGCTCGGCCGAGAGAAGCTTGTCACGCGAGTGGATAAGAGTGACCTTCAGATCGGGACAAACGAGCTTGAGCTCGGCAGCCATCTCGATACCAACAGCACCTGTGGTGGTTTATCATTCAGCAAGAGCCACACTGGAGAAAGGGTGATAATTTTGCATGCCAAACTCACCTCCACCTACAACAGCAACACCATGTCTGTTGGCAGTCGCGGCCTGGATGTGGTCACCAGCCTCAAAGAGAAACTGCTTCCTTAGCAGGGACTGGGGCACGACAGGAAAGACTCTCCTCAAGCCGGCGGCGGCAATGAGGTAGTCGTACTTGAGTTCTGTGGGCTCGGGACCGCTCTCAGTGCCGAGAACCTTGGCGACCTTGCGCTCCTGATCGATGGACTGAACAGAGCCACGGAGAATTCGGATGTTGTTGGGAGATTGTTGTAGGGCGGGAACGTCCTCGTACTTGACCCAGCACTTTTCGGCGTAGGACTCATCGGCAAAGGCCAATGGAGTACCAATGAGATGGTCTTGTGAAAAGAGCATGTGTGTTAGTCGTTGTGAGCGTTGCTGAGGGCGGGCGCAAGCGGGCGCATCTTACAGAAGCCATCTCTTTCGTCCACAACAGTAATGTCAACGGCAAACTGAGGGCCATCATGGGCAGCAGAAGTGCCGTCAAGGGCAGCCTTCTTGGCATCAGGACCGCAACGGGCAGCGCGGCCGCCGCAGATGTCTTGCAAGTTGAGGGCAGCGGAGAGACCGCCGTAAGAACCACCAACGACGAGAACCTTGAAGGGAGGCTTCGACATGGTGGCGTCGTCAACGGCAATAGAGCCCATTGTGAATCTGAGGGTGTGTGTGGTGTGTGTGTAAGCGATGTATAGAAACTCGCAACTGCCTATTCTGGCGGCGGATTCAAGGGACTTCGATGCCAGGCGGCGTGGGCTGCGTGGGTTGAGTGCGTTTGATGCGTTGGATGTGTCGATCGGAAGAGGGAGAGGATGGCTACCTCTACACAGACTGGAACTCTGGGAAGAAAGTGAGACGACGGATGTGGGAGACGGGGCAACTATGACGGGATGAATCTGGTGGCCGGAAGGAGGTCGGATGGATGTGTCGGGCTCGCGCCTTGTCACTTTGGTCATTTTAAGCACCTTCATGGATCCTGGGGCCAGGGTGAAGAGGGTGGGTGGATCTCTGGCTCTCATGTCGCATGGATAAGGTACGATGTCACCACGCACTCAACAGGAAGGAAGAAACGGGATGCCGGGAAAAGAGTGAACGTGAAGATATGCAACAATTGAAGGGTCGCCATCTACTGTGTACAAGTAGCGCCCCCACCCACGACCCGACGGGACGAGCTAGCAGCTAGCCCATGCATTCCCCTTCTCCCGTCGTCGAGGTCCTGCTTCACATGTGCATGCCCTCTCTCCCGAGTGCTTATCAGATCCCCCCTTCGAGCTTCGAACTCTGAACTTGAGTCCATCATGGTGTTCGACAGGTGAAAAAGGATGGTAGAGCTATGCATGCCAGTCAGTCATCAGGTACCTCTTCAATGGCAAAAGGCAGACATGGTAAATAGCTCCAACCGAACTCACAGAACATAAAAGTGACGACTCCTGGGAACCCCTCCCACCCGGTATCGGATAGAGCCATTTTCGCGAACTTTTGTTCATCTGGTCCAATTTTGTTTTTCCGCAGACCCCGGCGGCCCAGCGCTCTCTTCCCCACCATTCAGCGGACAATGGATCCCACTCTGGAAGTCTTGGGCCGGTTTCTGGCCAACGAAATGCTGGCCTCCATTCCCACTTTGGGTGCGCTGCTTTCTGGCTGCATGCGCTGCCACGGAGAAAAAGTCTTGGGAGTTGGGATGAATGCAACCGACAGCTGCACCTCCATCTGATAATGCTTATCTGATCATCTGATCATGAAGAATTCCGTTCCAACTTTTGCCGAGGATAGCCAGCCCGCCCGCCGTAGCGGCCCCTGCGCACAGCGGAACTGAAATGACAGCTTGACAGGCCCCATCCCAGCATCGCTACCCTCGAACTCCTTTGCAAACGAAACTTTTTTCGTTCTCTTCCGCATCAAAAGTCTCCATCATAAGTCAAATTCCCGCAACACAATTCCAACATCTTCACAAAGCGCCAGTGGTTTAGTGGTAAAATCCATCGTTGCCATCGATGGGCCCCGCGTTCGATTCGCGGCTGGCGCATTGTTTTCACAAGAACAACATGTTGTTCTTCCCATTCCTTTTTGCACATTTTTGTTTCTCCCTTCTGCCTCTTAAGCGGGATCCGAAAGTAACTCTTCTTGGACTTTAAGCAGCCTTACTTTTGCGCCGTCCCTCTCTCCTATATTTTATCGGACTCAATCGTGTTTGCGACCACTCTGTATGTGTTTTGTCGTTGTCAAATTCTTGACATGAAAGCGGGTTTGTTGCCAGCGCAGCGTTGTGCATGCGAGTCTGGCGCGTTTGGCCTCAGCATCGAACCTTACGTCATCAATTCCGCCTTCATAAGGAATATTTCCAGAGACACTTTTCAACAAGTAACGGTCCGGTGGCGAAATGGTATCGTGTGGTCCTCCTAATTCGGGAGGATAAGACTGAGGTTGTGGGTTCGAGTCCCATCCGGATCGTCCTTTTTGCTCCTGCATCTTTTGATGCGAGTCTTTTTTGTCGATATTTTCCATTTACCTGTTCTCTCATCTTTTTGTTCTGCATCAATTGTGCGAAATCTGTCTTGGATGAGCCCATCAGTACAATCAGAACAGCATCAAGTATATACAAGGTTTGGCTTCCACCTTGTTTGTAAGAGATATGTGTTTGCTACTTTCAAGATCTCAAAATCTGAACAAGACGTTCCTATCTCGACATTGTACCATCTTCAAGCACCAGTGCATCGCACCACTTGGAAGTTGTCATTGACACACCCAGAAACTACCAGGTCCATAACTTCAATTTCAGATCCTCAATTATTCGAGCATTCAAGAGCCTAAGCTGGAACACATCCATATTTCCATTGGACACCTTCCAGACATGGGAGGATGTCTTGCAAACAACTCGAGACTCCTTCCAATCATCACCATATCCTCCCAAACATGTGCAGGACCCCTTCTACCTTTCTGCATATCCCTTCAACATTTCTGCACACCCCTTCAACATTTTTGAACACGCCTCGATATCGGGACTCAGACGACGACTATCCTGACAGTAATGCACATGTCTGGCTTCTTGAATGCTTTCTAAGCCGAATCATTTTGATCTTTCGAGATGATCCGGGTGCGCGTCCCTTTCCGGTTAACCGTTCCTTCAGCAGTAGGCAGCTGACAAAGCCATCTCAATCTGCTTCACAACCCGCCTAATCCTCCTTCTGGTCTTGATTTCTTCGTCTTCTGGTGTTCTTTCCCGACTCATCCGATAATCTGTGCTCCTTAACCCAGTTAACTGCATTGCCGATGATGAGGATGATGCCGTTACGGTAGGCAACTCTGGAAGCGGTTTATTCAGTCCGATGCTCTTCTCTTTCCGTTTCTCYTCGCTCCTGATTCCGACGCAGCTAGTATCCTTGGTCAGATCCTTTGCCGCAACCCTCCCAGCGCTAGGTCGAAACAACTTATCGGCCTGTGCAAACGCCAACTCCGCCAACTCCGCCAACTTTGCAGCCTTTTCATCACCATCCTTTTCCGGATCAAAGAACTGCAACCGGCCCTGCAAGTCCCATTTCTGTGTCGTATCCATACCATCAGTGTGCACAACCGCGTCGTCCCAACTGAAAAAGGCATCCACTCCAGCCGGAATCTTGCACGTACCACCACCGCCGCCTCTGCCCTCCTCTTTGCTGTCACTGCCCACAACCAAAGCCCTCCAGTGCTTGACGATTCCTGGACGCTGGAGTAAGCCGTGGATCACGTTGGTGCGGCTCCATTCGCGCGGTGGCTGGCCTTGTTTGATAAGCTCATCGTTGCGAAGAAGTTCGGTGGCGAGGTGGGCGAAGTAGCGCCGCTTGACGCGTGAGTGAGACTTAGTGTTGGAGGGGCTGGAGTTGGAGCTGGAGCTTGAGGTCTTCGTGGCGGCGGAGGAATCAGGAGCAGAAGAAGAGGAATGAAAAGAGGCGGAGCAAAACCCGCAGGCAAAGGCGGTCTGGCGACGAAGGAACAGATGCAAGTGGTCTTGACGGTTGCATGAGGGGCATCTGAGAAGTTGTCCCCGGAGCTTTCTGTTGTCGACAGGGAAGTACTTGGCCTTCGTTGGCAAGATGGTGTCGCAATGCGGGCAGGCGAGGATCTTGTAGTTGGCGTGGTGTTGTTGCTCGTGGAACCAGAGCCACTGGGGACTTGCGAGCTGGTCGAGGCAGGCCTTGCACTGGCAAGACATCGTTGAGATCGGCCTATTCTCCATCGCTTGATCGAGAAAAAGGTCACGATCGGTGGCTGAGACGCTGGTGAGGTTACCAGTCGCGCAAAAGTGCTGAAAGCAAGAGTGAGAACTGGGTGAAAGATGGGTTGTTGGAAACAGGTTTGGAGTTGCACGACTTGCGCGAGTGACGCGCGAGTGAACTTGGTGAACTCTCGAAAGGGTAGACGGAGCAAAGGAAGAATAGAACGCGACCGGTTGAATACCGAAGTTTTGTTTTGGAGCGAGTGGGCAAAACGAGGTGACGGCAGGGTGAGGGGGATACGACAGACGAGAAAAGAAGGAAAGAGGACTGGAGGAAGTTTGGGAAGGGGAGAGGCCCCCTTCTTATACCTGTGGGAAGGACCCACCCTGAATATTGTTTGCTCCTCGAGAGAAATGGGACGAAGGAAATATCGAAGCGTATACGACGCGGAGAGAGGTTTTTGTTTCGAAACTATATCGGAGGAGCGGGGGGTAATATTATGTGAGTATACACGGTTTTTCCTCCCGGCTTTGACCGGCGAAGGACCGCGTGCCTATATGTGCGGCTAGTTAGATAGACAGTCAGCGTGAATAAGATTATTATTATTGTCTTGGAGCGAAAATGAAAGAAGTTCTAGAATCCAAGTAGGAGTGAATGGTAGTTGAACCGTTTTCGCCATGAAGGAGTGTCCCAACGGAAGTCATCCCAACTTCCGAAACAGTCGGCCTGCAGGTGACCACACCAAACTTCGGATGAAATTCTAGAACATAAAAACGCGATAGAGAGGAGTAGATTGCATATCTTCACCGGAGATGAGTTGTGTCTAGAAGTGCCATGCCATGCGACGTTGGGCCGTCGATATCATCAGTCCCAGCATCAGTTATGTCACCAGACAATCAGAAGCCATCCATCTCACACCGCACCAAGCGTGTCGCGCTGAGATAGGACTAATGAGATCTCGGCATACTATAGCTAATCTAGAGTCTTTTGATCTCACCTGATAAGATCAACACTCCCGTCATAACGTAGGCAGAACCGCATCAACTCTTCAAGGCAGCGCCGGTGTAGAGGAACCACCCAGGCGGCACTATAAACGTATAATCGCGTTCTATCAAGCTCTACCAGGAACGATAACATAAAGACCCCGTAATAAAGACTATATTATGCACTAAAACCCTTTGGGGCCGTCAAAGAATCAGAGTGACAGAGAGTGGAGGGTGAAAGAGGGTTTGGCTTCGGACCGAGTCAATACAGCGATATAGGTTAATGTTTGCATCAGATTTACAACTATCAGGCAAGATGGCCGAGCGGTCTAAGGCGCCACGTTAAGGTTAACCCTTAATCTCCTCTCAGAGTTCCGTGGTCCGAAAGGGCGTGGGTTCGAATCCCACTCTTGTCATAGCTTTTTGCCTCTTTTCCCACCCTGCACCAGGGTTCTTAATCTGTGTTGGTCTTTTGTCGTTTTTTTCTCTCGCCTTTTGATGATTGCTTGGTCTCTTTGAAAAAAAAAGTGGTTCTTTTCCATTGGCATGTTGGACAACATGGGTCTTTTTCGTGTCGTTGGTTCAAATTGCTTCTAGTAGTAGTTGTTCGATGAACGACATGAAAAAGATGTTCCACTTGCGACATTGCTCTAATTGCTGTTTATACTTTACTAACCTCTTACGCATGTCAAAATATCCCCGGCGCTTTTAGCACATGTTGATGTATTTAGATTTCGGTGAAACCAGAAGGCCTCGTCGAGCCATCCGGACAAGTAGTTCCTTGATGAGGCTGCCATGTTCCAGGCGAAGACCTCTCACATACTCGGAACTAACATTACCCAGCCCAACAGCGTACAACAAGTAATAGCCCACACAGGTTGTCGCCAGACATTACTACCTTCCCATTACTCCTCATCCTCACCCGGTTGATCCGCCGTTAGATCCGGAACCCAGCCCTGCGGTCGCTCACTGCCACGAATCTTCCGATCGTACCCCAGCCTCTCGACCTTCCTCACCGACTGCCGCATAACGTCCAGCTTCTTCTCCCACTGTTTCCGATCACCGGCCTTCATCGGCAGCATCTCAAAGAAGCTACCGAGCTCGTGCATATCCTCGACGATGGTTCGCTCGTCTTCGGCGCCGGCCATCTTCCCCGTCAGGGCTGTGCTGGTGGTCGCGAAGCGCATCATTTCGCCGGAGAGGTCGAAGACGCCGTAAAAGTAGTCGTCCTCTGTTGTCGACATGATCAGTGGTTCTGGCTTTGGCTGCTGTTGCTCTTTCTCTGCTGGCTTGTTGTGGTCGGAGGTGGTCTGCTGCTCGCCAGAGGCAGGTGCGGGAGTGTTGTCAGCGTCTGGCATCGGTTCGTCCTTGTCCTTCTCCTTCTCCTCTGACACAGCGCCCTTCCGGGTAAGCTCCTCCACAAAGGCCGAAAGCTCGTCAGGCTTGAGGAGAGTTTGGGTCTTGAGGTAGTGAGCAAAGGTAAGTGCCTCGGCAAGCTCCTCGAGACACATCAGAGAGCGAGAGTAGCGGTAACGGTTGATGCCTTGGACGTCTGGGGCCATGGTGGCGAGGAGCTTGGAGATTTCGACGAGGCGAGAGTCCACCTCGGCTTGAATCTGGGGAGGGAGATCGGGGTTGATGGTACGGACTCTAATGGCACGGTCAGTACTCCAAGCACTTAGCGCTGAAGTGAAGTGTTGGATTAATTACCGTTGAAGAGCAAATATTCTGAGAAACTCGTCAGCCCAGTTCCTTCAATCCGAAGTGTCCCGCGTCGCTCACATTTTCTTGCTGAGTCCGGTAACGTCCCTCGAAACCTTCCCGAGGCGGTCGCGACGATCGTGATGGGCGTCGAGCTCATCGCGTAGTTGTTCGAACATGGGCGTGTACGCATTTCTTACGACGGCCACCTTTGGCTTGGGCGCCGGTCGAGGTCCATTGTTGAACCTCTTTTCGTTTCCGTGCCTGTCGCGCTTAAACCCAGACATTGCGTTTCCGGTCGAGTTGTCAATTGGCTGAGAAGTGTCTTCGGAGACAATTTTGGCGCGCTTTGGTGCTGGGACTTCGTTCATCTTGCCTCTTCCATGTTGGGAACAAATCGATGTCACGATGATGACGCCCAGAGATAGAAAAACCCCAGGGTGTGAGCAAGAGCGTTTTTGTGCAGAATTGATTGTTACTAGCGGAGGTTTTAGGTGCATGCCCCGCAATTGTCAGGATGCCCTCCCCGGCCCGCCCCAGAGTTTTAGCGCTGTAAGGGTCCCCTATACGTTCCTCCCGCACGTCAACACTGTTTGCAGGATCTCATCTGGATCAACATCTCAACATCTCAAACACATCAACGCCTTTGCAACCTTCCATAACCCCCCGTCGGTCTTCACAAATTGGGTACATTGACTCCCAAGAGCTTCTCTGCGTTCCCGTACGCAATGGCATTAAGCTCCTCCTCACTGACCAACCCGCTCTGTTCCAAATCCTTAATCCACTCGAGACCGATCTCGTTTTTCTGAAAGGGATAGTCGACACTATACAGGATGTGATCCAGCTTCGTGTTCGCCAAGATGCACCTCAATGGGTTGAGACTCCAGACGCCGCTCGTGGTAATCCATATATTCTCGTCATAGACCGCTTTGAAGTCTCGCTGGAAATCCCCCCATCTCCTACTGTAGACCTGGATTCGCTCCAACATGAAGGGTATTGTCTCCCCCATGTGGCCGATGATAATCTTGAGCTTCGGGTGTCTGTCAAATAAGCCCGAAGCGAACAGGCGAAGAACATGCAGCGCCGTCTCGGTATGCCATCCCAACCCGCTCGAAGCCATACTCATGGCCGCCCCTTGGGTAAAGTTGCCTTGATAGTGCGGCGCCATGTCTTCGCTGGCCCACGTTGGGTGAAGGTATATCGGTATGTCGAGCTCCTCGGCGGCTGACCAGAACGGTTCGTATTCAGGTCCGTCGAAGAACTTGCCGTTATGGTGGTTGTCAACTAGGGCGCCCACGAAACCCAGCTCGGTGATGGCCCGGCGAAGCTCAGCGGCTGCCTGGTCTGGATGGCCCATGGGTGCCACGGCGAACCCGGCGAAGCGTCCCTTGCTCTGATCTTTGGCGTTGATGACACCGGCAAGTTGGTCGTTCGCTGCATGACAGGCGACCGGATTGTCAGAAAGACCCGGTACGTGGCTGATGACTTGAAGCGCGACACCGCCGGCGTCCATGTCACGGAGACGTAGAGCGCCGAGATCGACGGCTTTGTCATAAACGCCCTCGACATGCTTCAGCTGTTCCGAGTACTTTGGCTTGAGGTTTTCGGGGGCTGCCGAGGAGAAGAAGTGTTCTTCGAGTGTGATAAGAGGAGGCGTCATTGTTACTTGATGCTGTTGAGTTTTGTACTGTTGCTATTATTGTTGTGTAAGTGGATTGATAGCTAGGTAGGTATTATTTCAAATCAGAGCCATGACTATCGTGACCGCAGTTCTTTAAGTACGTCGAGGGCTGCCGTGGTATGGTGTCACTTCTCCGGGTGCTTCTGCGTTGTCGGTGTGGGAGGTTGTCGTCATAGGTAGTAGGTAGGTAGCTCCCACGAGGCGTCCACCTACAGGTAGTGTAGATCTCGGAGCATGGGAAAGAGCGAAACGCGGTCATTCATTCTCTTTCAGCTGTACATACCCTCCATTAAGAACTGTCTCAGAACCAAGATTTTGCGACTCTTGATGCATGTTTTGGAACCATTATCAGAACATGGTTACTTGTAATATGTGCATCCCGATACAGCTGACGAACGAGTGATGGCAGCAGTGTTACCCTGCGATGCGTGAGGGCACTAACGGTGTTCATGTGATAACTTACACAGCAAATCCGTAATTTACCGTATTGAGTATTGAAGTCAACGCCTGCCAAGAATCCTTCTCAACCCAAAACGATAACCTCACTGCGTACATGCACCCCTGAAATCTGGCATCAACACCAAGCCGGCTCGCACAACGCGCGCTCACAGAGATCACATCTTCTCTTCGTCGAAACCTTTGGTCGGTTTATTCCTGAAAAGAGACCATCAAAATAAGAAAACCCTCGTGGTCCCTCAACGACACCTGAAATGAACCCCTAAACACAACAGCAACCCAACCAAAACACCAAACCCTCCAAAATGGCGACGACATCACCAGCAGCCCCCAGGCCCAAGCCCAAGGCCTCTCTCCTAACCACCCTCTTTTCCCGCCCACTCCCTCTCTACCTCTCCGCATTCCTCCTCCGTCTCGTCCTCCTCCTCTACGGCCTCTGGCAAGACGCCAACTCGCCGCTCAAGTACACCGACATCGACTACCTCGTCTTCACCGACGCGGCCCGCTTCGTGTCTCGCGGCGAGTCTCCCTACGCTCGCGAGACGTACCGGTACACGCCCATCTTGGCCTGGTTGCTGCTGCCCACCACATGGACGGCAGGCTCGCAATGGGGCCCCTTGGCGGCCAAGGTGATCAATGCGGCATGGTTCAGCTTTGGAAAGGTCTTGTTTGCGGCGGCGGATTTGGTGGCGGGGTGGTTGATTGAACGGGTGTTGGTTATGGGGACTGGGTTTCCTGCTTCTTCTCAATCTCAAGAAAAGGAAAAGGGGACGAAGAAGGAGGAAGAGGGAGGAAGGGGCAGCGAGACAGCAACGGGAATGGCCCCCTCCCGCGCCCGCGCCTTCGCAGCCATCTGGCTTCTCAACCCCATGGTAGCCACCATCAGCACGCGCGGCTCATCCGAAGGGCTCCTGGGTGTTCTCGTCATGGCTCTTCTCTGGGCTGTCCTCTCGCGGCGTATCACTCTCGCCGGCCTGCTTCTGGGATTCAGCGTGCACTTCAAGATCTACCCGTTCATCTACGCGCCCGCGATCGTGTGGTGGATGGATCAAGAACGACTTTCCGGAGTTAGGTCGCCGTCCTCCTCAAAGTCATCGTCATCGTCCATCATCAAAAAAATAACATCCTTCCTCACCCTCCCCCGCCTCCTCCTAGCCTTCACCTCCCTCGCCACCTTCCTCTCCCTCAACATCCTCATGTACGCCCTCTACGGCCACCCCTTTTTGCAGGAAACTTATCTTCATCACGTCACGCGCATCGACCATCGCCACAACTTTAGCCCTTATAACACCCAGCTATACTTGTCTTCCGCATCCGCTGCCGCATCGGCATCCCCCTTGGCATCGGCATCGTCATCGGTATCATCTCCCTCAACACACCTAAAAATCGAATCCCTCGCCTTCCTCCCGCAACTTCTCCTCTCTACCATCCTCATCCCCCTCACCCTCGCCAAAAAGGACCTCCCCACCTCTTTACTCGCGCAAACTTTTGCGTTCGTGACCTTCAACAAGGTCTGCACGAGCCAGTACTTCCTCTGGTACATGGTCTTTCTGCCGCTGTACCTCCCGCGGTCTTCGTTTTTGCGCAGCAAGAGGATGGGCGTTGCGGCGCTGGGGCTGTGGGTGCTCGGCCAGGGACTGTGGTTGCAGCAGGGGTATGAGTTGGAGTTTTTGGGGCGGAGCACGTTCTTACCGGGCTTGTGGATGGCGAGCTTGGGTTTTTTTATGGTGAATTGTTGGATTTTGGGGGTGATTGTTGGTGATGGGGGGAGGTGAGGGGTGAGATGAGTGGTGGATTATGGAAGACAGCCAAACAGTTGGACGGGTGTATATACAGTTATATCCAGTTGATCGCTGGTCACGTAGACAGGACTGTTCATATGAAGACAACAAAGTTGCACTGAAATGCACTTGTGTTCGATTTACTAGTTCAACTATGTTGGGTGTTGTTCCTCTCGATGAAGCCCGTGGCGAGCATATTGTTTTGAGAGTACACCTGAGGGATCTTGGGAACCCTTTTAACTGACGTAAATAACACCTCTTTAGACAACAGATAGCCCGGTAACAATGACATGCAACCTCCGCGTGCTTGTAGCCACCTCAGGGTAGCCTGTTCTCCAAGTCCCGCGACCTAATAAGATCTGTTGTTACGCCAAGGCAAAGGTTAAGGATATCAGACACCCATATTGACGCCGGTGCCGTCCGACCATTATTCTCATGTTCTAACCCCGACCAAGATCCGCCTTCCCGCCTGCCTATGTGGCATCCCTTGATATCAGTGGGAGGCCCCAACTTTGGAACCGAAACGCCATGCTTTCGAAACAAGAATCAAGACAAAACAAAATCAAACCCTCCCATGTAACAGATACAGTAGATCCTTTTGGGCTTTATGCTGATCAGAGGGAATGGGTGACGAGCCGCAACAACAACTCTCAGACCGAGTGCGAAATGGAAATCCCACCGCTCAGCAAGCGATAGTTAGACAGCTTCAGCGACAAAGCCCTGGCCCTGGGGAAGTCAGGATTTATTACCATCCTGCCATCCTTGCTGTAGCCAACCTCACCAAACGACTCGGCCAATTCCTCGAAGCGCACCGAGGGCCGGACGCGGTTGAGTTCTCTAACAATAACCTCGCTCCAGACACCGGAAGCCCAGCCGTTGCGCAACTGGAAATATGGATTTAGCGGGGGAACGGGAGAATCTGAAATCCAATGTTAGCCATGAATCACAGGGAAGAGAAGGGTACCCAATGAGTGACATACCGAGGTCAACATAGCGAATGCGCAGGTACTTAACCGAACTAAGCTTCTCCAAAGAGCGAATACCCGCGAGTACCAGAGCCTCAAAAGCCTTGATAAAAAACATGTCTGTAATTCCCGACCCAGATTCGTTCCAATGTGCCACATTTCGGCAGCAGTTCTTGACTGTAATATCGATCGATTTGAGACGAGGATTTCGGACGTCCTTTAACCGGTTTGCCAGGTCGATAAAGAACTGTTTGCAAACCCTTCCCGTATAAGAAATGTGTTCCATAGATGGTAATGCCGCAGCTTGTGCCAGGGTCGAGCAGAAATGCACCTTGGTCCTGACTTTGTTGAAGTAATGGGGAAAGGATAGTTCTCGCCGATAATCGCCTTCAATGCAGAGATTAAGAGTGGACAGGCTCATGGGCTGCCCAAGGACTTCGGCCATAGTGAGATAACTCTTAGACTTGGGCTTACTATAGGAACCGTGCCATTCCTCCAAGTTGGGGAGAGCCGACATGATGGCTTCCCAGTCTTCCAGGCTCCTGATCAGGTTCCACTGTCCCTTGCAGATAAGTGTCCGAATGGTCTCGACCTTGGGCATCGCCCTAAGCTGCCCGCGTTCTTCCCGAATCCAGTGTCGCACTTTCGGCGCTTTCTTTCGTTCGCCTCCTTCTAGGGTAAGGACGGAAACCTCGGGAAAGGTCTCGGCGACAAAGTAAAAGGCCTCTTCCAGGGAGCAATTATTGCCCGGTAGTATGTAGGTGGCATTGGTCAAGCCATCGGCTGTGACAGTAGGCAAAACATTGGTGTTGGAGATTGCCAAGGGACCATACTTTGGCTGGAAGACGGGAAACCAGACCTCGATGTGCTTGACGTAGCAGCGCAGATGCGGGTTCTGGCAGAACCAGGAAAAGGAGCTGCGCAATGACTCGATCGTGGCCTTGAGCTTGATGTGCCGATATAGTCGCTCCTGAATCAAGACCCTCCATACACTGCTGACCAATGATAACTCTGACAGTTCCCTTCGCCTCGAGTGCCTCAGTGCGGTGCCCCATCGTACAATGGAGCTCTTTGAGGCTGGTGATACGCGGAAGCCGAACAGGTGGTCGAGGATGCATTCGTGGATCTCGGCGGGGAGATGGTTGAGGTTAACGCCAACGCTTTGGCTCGGTCCGGGCAGAGCGCCTGCAGGCGGTTGACAATGGCCAGGCTCGTCTAGATCCATCAGGTCCTCGGCGGGACAAGTGGCCCTTCGCATCGTGGCATTTCGAGGGTCCGGGTGCGGAAACGGGGTGCTGCTTGGACGGGTGGGTGGCACAAAGTCTTGCAGGCCGACCTGGTCGAGTGGTGGGCTTGACGAACCCGGCGATACCGGATTTGAGGCCGTGGTCATAATGTTGGCCAACTCGACTGTTGCCTTGCCCTCTTCCTCTTCTTGCAGTGATTGATCCCTCTCGGCTCTCGGTAGGCGGGTGTCCAGAGTCAAGGGTTCGGAGTGTACTTGATCGAGAAGCATTGGGTCGCTGGGCGGTGTCATTTTGGAATCTCTGGCGTAGATGGTGGATGCCGTACTAATGATCTGGTGGCTTCAAGGTCATGACATGCGGGTAAGCGAGAAATATGTCGTCTGTCTCACTATGGCCAAAGAAGGGGCGTGTAGTGATAGCTGAGTTTGTCACAATGAAGGAGACGGTATCAGGAGAAAGACTCAGTAAGGTATCCAGGAGGATATCCAGAATAGTTTCCGGTGTGGTACGTATGGTGGTCGCTGCGCGATAGTGAGGACGGGAGGAGAGACGAGATGAAGGACGAACAACGATAAGGCAGCGCCGGGAACGAAAGAAAAGGACGAGGGAGCAGCCTGATGAACGACGGGACTGTGAATCGCGAAGGCTGGAAGGCTGGACGCTGGAAGAACCTATCGAGCAACGAGAGGGTTGCTTGGATCGCGTGCGCCGTCGGAGGTGGAAATAATTCGCCCTGCGGGAGGAGCAAGTTGTCGCTGTCGCACGGACGCACTGATTGAGCACTCTGAGCCTGTTTATGCTTGTACTTCGTAGTCTGCGTGCGCTATGGGCCGATCCGTGCGATGCACTGCTGAGGTGTAGGTCCTGTCGTCCCGACTTGGAAATGGAGTCGTCGCGTGTCAAGACTCTCTCGACACTGCAGCAGGACGGCGGGGGAGAAAAGTCACAGGTTGACGCCGGCACCGCGACAACAGAAAGAAGGCCAACAAGGGACTTTTGGGACTTGGGTTTGTTGACCGGGATTCAAACGGCCAGACCGTTCTGAGAGCTGAGATTGGCGGGTTTGGATGGGGTTGGGGGATGCGTCGCTGCCGTGTGGTGTCTGTGCTGCAGTGTCTGGCTGGCAGGCTGCAAGTGTCTGGACGTCTAATTGCGGAAGTGGATTAGTGCATGGTGCCCGAGACAGAGTGACAGGACCCAACCTCGATGGATTTGGGGTGGTGGCGGGCAACGGGGAATGTCTACTTTTGAACAAGGTGAAGAGTATATAGAGCTTGTAAGGTAAGGGACTTTTGGTAGCGACAACAAAATTGAAGAATTGAGTCGGGTGGCTGGTTGGCTGTGTCCTTGGTTGTCGAGGGTTCAAGTTGTAAAAGTGGTGTGGAATGGCGATCATGGCGGAGGCTCGGATGGAGGCTGGGAGGGAAATGGCAATAATGGATGCCATCAACTGCAGAGAAAACCTGCTAACAAATGCCCCTCTAAAATGTTAAGGTACTGCATGCGGATCCAAGGTACCACTAACTTTGGCCCACATGCATTGTTGGTGTGGATAAGCGAGACCCTGGTAGGCAGGGGCACCCGCGAGGTCAAGTGGAGAACGGACAATCGGGAACCAAAAAGTTTAAATGACGACGGGATCTTGAATGAAAAACTGCACCCGTCTGTTACCACGGTAGTGTTGCCATGCGAGGCCTCTGTATTTGGATTGCACCACACGGCTCCTTTGCACCTATCCAAGAGATGGAGATCACCCACATGATTTTCCAAGTCTTGTTTATATACCTGTAAACACTCCCCTCCAGGCCTTCCCAAGAGCATCATACGAACAACAATCCATCAAAGGCAACAAACAGACGGGCACACACCAAGAAATCTTGACTTTGCACAATCATCAATCACAGCGTCATGAATAGCCTCTCTTGTCATGCTGTCGTTGTTCAAGCAATACCGACATCATGATACATATTAGCAATCGATCAAGCAAGGACCTGTCGTGCTGCACCAAGTCTGCAAGAAATCGACACGACTTGAGAATCATGACGATAGCCCCATCAGGCACTTGATGCGATGCATGGCCAAGATACCTCATCTTGAGCAATACGCAACAATTCGGAGAGGGGGGAGGGAAGACGGGTACTGGAGGGCGCAATGGGGGCAATGGGGAATGGCGTTGTGGTATCACCAGTATGAACCAGTATGACCAGTACGACAAGAACAAGATCACGCCCGGTCTAGACTTTGCAAGTACCTTCAAGTTGTGTACTTGTCGATCACCAAGGGCAACAAAACTACAAGACTGTCTCACACCCGACATTGAAAGCCCTCCGAAGAAATGACCGCCTAATCGGGGCCGGACCCATTGCTTGTAGGCAGCTCCGGAGTCCGGAGTCCGGACACGGCACGGGACACACCCGGACCCCACTCGATTAAAGTGGAACCCGACTAACACAGCAAACCTCAAGATGAGGTACCACGGAGCACGGGGAGCACGGGAAAGAGACCAGTCTCGTCCCGTCAGCTCCGTATCGGAATCCGAATAAGAACATCAACAATGGCCATCTTCCATGACCCGGAGCATCCCCTTCAACAATACGTCTTGTCGTAAACATGATCCCATTTCGGAAATGACAGTGATGACGCCGCCGCAATGGTAGCATTCGCTCAGGCACGAAACATGCCAAGAGAACAAGCAGCGCCGAGAACAACCCCCGTTTGGTGGAGATTGCCCTAGAAGCGGAGAGGCGCTAAAAGCTCTTTCCACTTCTTGGCGAGGTGTTTCAGATTGTGAACCAGCGCTTGCAATCACTGCAGCATCTGTTGAGCCTCCTCCTCCACGCCCGCTCCCATCTTCACGACAGCTTCGTATGCCGATATCGAATCCGCGTCATCAGGGTCATCACAACCAGCAGTTTCTCACGACCTGCAAGACACTGCGCGTCTCATATTCTCATGTACTGTTATCCTACTTCATGTATCGAACCCCTTTGTCTCCTTCGGCATCGCGGCATCAAAGCTGCTCTACAGCAAGTGTGAGGGCTCGAGTAGGTCTGACGGCTGGACAGATACGAAAGAAACCTCACCGACTAGGTATGAGGGTATCTACCAACGATTTGTTTGCCTTCGTATCGTTCCTTGTCCACTGCCGTCGATCGTCAAGGACTGATCCAAGATCTTGCCGTCAATCCAAGCCTCACCAGCACGACATGGCATGTTGGCACGTTGGTTATCATTCAAACAGTCCGTGATCACAGGGGTGACTACCAACTGCTACCCGAATAATGCACTTTAGCTGAAGCTCATTTACTCGGATACTGACACAATAAGCTTGAGGTCCAGCCTTCTAGGTCTGAATCCATCCAGTGATTAGGATCCCGTCTAGGGATGAGGTTCATCACAAACACTCGACTCGGGCATGGTTGGCCTTGCCATTGTCCGCATGCATTAAGCCACGGCGTTTAGCGCCAACGGTGATTTTCCAGATCGATCGGGACCACGGAAGGACTTAGATTCATATCCCATTCGGGCACACACATATATCAGTAATTAGGTACCGGCCGTCTTTGCTCATTCGCCATCCCCAGCCAAAACTAACAAAACATTGCCATCAGCAGTGGGTTCACCAGCATACCCAATGGCGAAACGAATGAGACTCTTAACTCTCAGAAGGGGCAAATGAACGGAGATAGCTTCAAGACTGCCAACCTGCCCAGAGCTCACATCAAGGCTCACATTCGCCCGGACGCCCGCATCTAACTCGTCGCGTGGGTTTTCGGAAAGATTCTGTAACCTCCAGACAGTGGTGTTTGAGGTTTAAGGGGGTGCCCTCGCCTATAGCGTAACGAAACCGACCTGGCGTTACAGCTTTCAGGGCTCCGAATGGTGGGATTCGGACGGCATACCCCAGCTCTATACCTCTTGGCAAGCAAGGATGCTTTTTGTTGTGCTTGGCGTCCCTGACATCGACTTTACCAGCCGAAGCATCCAGGAACCATCCAGGAGGCCCAGAACCGCTATGATGCCGTAGCATTTTCCACAGTCCTGTTCGTGGTAGCGGTCCCTGCAGGCTCGCCAATGTTTCGGTAACGGCCCCCTTTACGACGTTACCGTCACGACCTACCCCCTTGGGTCAACCACGCTACCCAAACCACCAGGCGTTCGAGACACCATGGATCCCCAAAGGGGCCTCGTGATGGAACCGCCCTCGTTCATGCGCCAGGTTCGAGCGGGATTCAAATAGGACGGCATTGGGCTGTTTCCATCATGTCTTGTCAACCCAGCATCGACTTGTTCTTCCGTCCATCTTCCTTGTTTTCCTCTTCCCCCTTCGCTTCTCCTCGCCGTGGGCACCACTGACGACCTTCCTCTGCCCTCCGGATCCCTTTCTCGTATTGCTGTGCATACGCCCTCCTTCTTTTGCTTGTTTATACATCGACAAACACGATCCTTTGCCGGCCTCGGATCTTTAGTTGGTCGACCAAACGTTCCTTTCGTTTACCATCAACCTTATATCTCGATATCTGTCTATCTCTCCGACTATCAGCCTCTCTTTTACATACGACATCTTTCATGACACTTCGCTCTATATCCTAGGTGGTAACAGCCTCGACACTATTCAGCATCTTTACTCATCACTATCAACAAGACACTAAAAGAACGTCACCATGGTCCGCTTTTCTGTCGCAGCTGCCTTCCTCCTCTCTGCCCTAGGCGTCACCGCCGCTCCGGCGAGGGGGAGACACGACCATCAGAACACCCAGAACACTGGTGCCACCGCTGGTACCGCTGCCGGTGTCCCCGTCTCCAACTTTGAGATCAACAACATCATCCCCGGGCGCTACATTGTCGTCTACAACAACACCTTTGGCGAGGAGGCCATCAATGCCCATGAGACCAAGATCACCTCGCTGGTGGCCAAGCGCAACCTAGGCAAGCGCGACGCGAAGACCGGCAGAGTCTTGTCCAACAGCGTCAAGTCCTTCAAGCTGGGCACATGGCGCGCCATGGCTCTGGACGCCGACGATGACATGATCACCGACATCTACTCCGCCCAGGAGGTCGAGTACATCGAGGCGGACCAGTACGTCAAGCTCAACGCCCTCACCTCGCAAAACTCGACCACCACCGGCCTGGCCCGCCTCAGTCACGCCACCGCCAGCAAGCAGGCGGCCCCCTACATCTTCGACAGCACCGCCGGCGAGGGCATCACCGCCTTCGTCGTTGACACCGGTATCCGCGTCACCCACTCCGAGTACGAAGGCCGCGCCACCTTCGCCGCCAACTTCGTCAACGACGTGGACACCGATGAGAACGGTCACGGCTCTCACGTCGCCGGCACCATCGCCGGCGCCACCTTCGGCGTCGCCAAGAAGGCCAACCTGGTTGCCGTCAAGGTCCTCGACGCCGATGGCTCCGGCTCCAACTCGGGCGTTCTCCAGGGCATGCAGTTCGTCGCCGACACCGCCACCTCGCAGAAGCTGGGCGGCAAGGCCGTCATGAACATGTCCCTCGGCGGTGGCTTCTCGCGCGCCAT
The DNA here is from genome assembly GCA_009805285.1 of Neurospora terricola FGSC 1889. Lineage (NCBI taxonomy): Eukaryota > Fungi > Ascomycota > Sordariomycetes > Sordariales > Sordariaceae > Neurospora > Neurospora terricola. The sequence goes on along the minus strand of RANZ01000563.1, from coordinate 63 downwards.
CAACAGCGCCATCAACCAGATCGCCGCCGCGGGCGTCGTCCCCGTCGTCGCTGCGGGTAACGA
>RANZ01000562.1:0-21142 GCA_009805285.1 Neurospora terricola FGSC 1889 | reverse complement strand
AAAAAAAGAAGAATAACAAGAAAGAAAACAAAAAAGAAAACAGGGGGATAGAAAACCAAAAAAAAAAAAACGTGGAGGGAGGAGGAAGAAACCATGTTAATCACTCGCCATCTTACACCCTTTCCAGGACTTTTGAACTCCACGATCCGACGTCCGTAAGAGAAATACGTCAAGCTTACACCAGGTAAGGTGAATCAAGCCTGTTGTTTGTCTTTGTGTTTGGGTATTGCACCCTGTGCGCACGCCCTTCATGTATACATGTATACCCCCTCAAGACACTCAACAACAACCCCCCCAAGCCTTGTAGTATATCGGTTTACTTCTTTTGACTCCGATTTCCTTTCGATTCTCATTGGCTTTGAAGTTACTCCAACTCCCTTTGATCCATGTAATAAAGAGTGGCAGATGGCAAGTTAAACGTTGAGTACTTCGCACTCACGAGCTGGACGAGCTGGTTTTGGAGAGAAGTGATGACAGCCAGCTTATTGTTAAGTTTTGAAACAGCGTTGTTGAGTGGAAGGAGGTACGTTTGGTTCATTTGCAGATCTATGACGATGAGGTGGAAAAACCATACCATGGAGGGTTTTACTCACCTCTTCGGTTTCTGACCAGAGCATCGGATCCGGATGTTGAGCGAGAGTTTCGTGTGTAATATCACGGTAAAGCGACTGGGGCGGAGTAGTTGAGGTATTCATATACTCGGGAAGGACTCAAACAAATTAATGAAGAAATAAAGATCAGGATTTGCGACCTTCACCAGAAAGATTGACAGAAAAAGGATTCGATTATTATACGCTGTGATGAAACAGTAGTGTGTACTGCTGTTGATTACAAAGACAACAGGAAGACAACAAAAAGGAAAATACCATCTACTCAATATCTGAGCAACACAGTCCCGTCATCAGTAGCTACGCCCTTGATAACCAAGCATTGATCCACATGAACGTCATTCTTCACGACAGAACTGGCACTGTCATCAGTGGTAGCTTCATCACCCGTCTGTGGCGATGATCTCCCGGTGCCAAACTTGAGCTTATCCCAATGGATAAAGTCTGACAACGACCTGAGAGGGTTTGTGAGAGCCCTAGCGGCAACCTCAAGAACCTGCTCGTCTCTTTTGGCCATGGCCGTCACCATCAGGAGAGAGCGTCCGTCTGCCTCTTTTCTTTTCCACTTGCTGTTATCATACTCGCCCTTATCATTGCAAAACTCACGATAAGTCTCGTTGCCCAACTCGCGCAACTCCCCCTCGATACTTAGGAAAATTTCGTTCATGTAGCACGTGAGCCAGGCTAAGTTGAGGCCGCATAGCGGATGGTCGCCATCGACATCGGCCATGATATCGACCTTCATGAGGTCGAGCCACTCGCTGCTGCTGAAATCTTGTGGCGTTGTGTGGACCGCCTCATTAGCTGAACACTCTGCTTGCTGCTTTTCCATCGAGTTGAGTTCCTCCAGCGCTTCCGCCATGGCTAGCAACTTTTCTTCGGCGAGGCCTTCAGTGAGGCCTTCGGAGAGAAATGCGGCCTTGGCCCGCTTAACGAGGACTGTTTCCTTCAAACGTCTCTTCCCGGTGTCGGGATCAAAGATTCGCTCGGTTTGAGCGATACGAAGCTTCGCAAGAAGTGAAGACAAAGGCACCTCAGCATCAGAGATCTTGTCAACGTTCCATGTTGCCTCGCGTAAAAGGATCAAGAAAGACTCGTATGGGATCGTAAAACAACAGGCTACGCCCAAACCACTCGGGGTTCTGATCTTTCCTTTCTTATTCAGCATTTTCGTCTCGAGGAGGAATAAGAAGTTAGGTAGGGCGATACCATAGTCTGCAACAGGGATCTCTCCATTCGGGAAGAAGCCAGTTGGAAAGAGCCGCTGCAGGCTTTCGAACAAATCAATAGGCTTGTCGAGATAGCCTTCTCGGAGCAGCATATTGTATAAATGCATTAGCAGCACAGGCTCACGATGGTGCCCCCAGACATACAGGACTAAGAGAAACTCCAATTCCAGAGCTTCTGCAAGACCGACGCCGCAAAGAAAGGGCGAATAGTGCCACAACCCGTTTGAATTTGTAGTGCAAAATCGAGATTTATCCCCCAGGTCCGGGGACTTTCCGAGAAACTGAGTAGGTATACCGCGGGCGGCCTCGAGTAACTCCTGGATGTGCGCATCGTTATTAGTCATCCTCTTATGCCGAGCGGCCTCTACCAGTAGTATTGCTTTCATCCGATTGAATCCGTGGAAGAAGCCTGGCCGTGGCTCACCGAAGCCGTAGAGAAAAGTGTCTACATCGCGCATGGGCCGAAATCTGTCGGCGGGCGGAGGTTCAATCAAAACGTGCCCCTTGAGTAGATCATATGTCCAGCCCTTTGTCACGGCAAGCGAATCGACGATGCACTGCAAGTAGAAGACATCCAGGGGTAGAACCCGCTCGCGAATGTCAATATCGGACTTCTCGGTAGCGATTTTATGAATAACCGCGGCAAACCCCATGATCCCCAACAGTCTTTGGTTTTGTACTTGTCGATGTTTTATGACGAACGGAACCTTTTTTTTTTTGGCCGCGTCCATCTCTTCCAATCTGTGAGAGAAGACCCTGACTAGGTCATATAGCCAGTTGATGGTATAGGAACGACGCCATTTGAGACGCTCTTCCATGGTGGCGCGTCGGAGGTCGAAGTCGGGGTTCCAGTTGTTGATTTCCTTCATCATCCGTTTTGTCGGTTTACCATTTCGGTTCTTCTGATAATCAGTGACGAAATCAATAAGGTCGTGGTAGGCATACACTAGAAACATCTCCTTAGTATCCGCGAGGCGCGCGTCTCCACTGTTGGCTCCTGTGCCCTCTGGCTCAGCGTTGAACCCAAAGACGGAGGACATGGTGCTCATGACGCTCTGATAAGAGTCTTTGTCAGGGAAATCTGCCAACATGGTGTCTGCAGAACGCTGGATCATGAAAACGGCGGTGTTGGAAAGGGCACCCGCTACTGCGCTGTTGAGCCCTTCGTAGGCAACCTCGTACCACACGTCCTGAAGATATGCTCTGAGATCAAAACATTCTTTGAACAGGTCGTAGACAGCTATGATATAACTGGTAGTCATACCATCCTGATCCACAGTGACACCGAAGCTCTCCAGCGGCTCCTTGTTGAACACGTCGTCGAGAGGTCCCTTCTTGGTATCCTTAACCTTGGACTTGGATGCCTCGCTGTCTTTCCTACGCCTGCCCTTCTTGCCTTTGCCGGGTTTAGCTTGTTTCCGCTGGTGTCCAACCCGAGGACCGACTTGGTGAGGCGTCACTTGCTCCGAGTCATGGTCGGCCTCGGGAGCTTCAGGGAGATCGAGTGCGACAAACTCCTTGATTACCATGCAGTCGAGTTTTTCTTTGGTCAAGGGAAGACAGGAAGACAGGCGGTCTGACAAGGTATAATCACGGAGGGCCCAATTCCAACCGCCGAGAGCATTGAGGCATTCTCTCAGGGCTTCGACGAATCTCTTGAGGGAAGCACTGCCATTCTCGACGTCAGGGTTTGGTTTCTTGGTTGCGATACGTTGAAAAGTGGCATGGAAATTCGCTACCGAGTCGATGACGGATTGAAACAAGCCCAGGACGGGGGTCGGAACTTGACTCGGATCAACGTGCTTGCCGATGAGCTTGGAGAGGGAAACGAGGGTTGAAAGAGTGATCTCCGGGTTGTCGAGAGGCACTTGAGGGGCGTCTGTGTATGATGATGGCATAGACCAGATGAGAGCGTTGGATGTTTGCAAAACCCAGTAGACGAGGGGGCTGATATCGCGCTTGTAGGTGAGGTATGAGTTGGGCTTGGGCGTCATAGTCATGGTCGTGGTCATGGTCATGGTAATGCTGTCGTGTAACTGAACTGAACTGAGGCTTGTGAAGAGGCACGGAAAAGATGATGCTCAAGCAATGGATGAAATACTTGCAGAGTTGTTGTAGCCGGCGGGCGATGACTGCCATTATACCACCCCTCCCAATCCTACCTCTAGAGCCAAGTACAGGCAGCATCGTTCCTGCTGTTATGGCGATTCCTGTACTCGGGGACAGGTGCCAATGGTTGTGAGTGACCGTATCTCCTTCCATGAATGCCGGCTGCCAGGGATTGGCAAAAGAAGAAAGACTCAACCACGTTCCTATTTCTGAGCAGGAACATTTGCAGAAACTGTTGAAAGGGACGGAGTGTCTAAGGAACACAAGCTCCCAGGGAAGCAGGCCAGAAAGTGGATGGTACCCGCCATCTTGAAGTCACCCCTCATGGAAGGCGCAACGCTGAAGTTGGGTGTAAGGGAGTAAACACCAGACCAGACATGTGAAGATTGAAAGGTTGACAAGGCAAGCACGGGTAAGAACGCAGGGTCCGGGCCGGAGTGGGGTCCAGTGACGGGACCGGGCCGGGAAGCTCCAGGCTCCAGCTGCCCGCAAACCATAGCGGTATCCGCGGCCCCACCCGGGTGCCCAGCTGTGCCCACTGAGAGGGGCCGCTTCCGGGCAATGCTCCAATGCTACCCCCCGTTCAGCGCATTGAAGCAACGGCCCCCATTACAGCGCTGTTCCTGCCTACCTTAGCTGCAGTTCAAGCCTCCACTGTCCAAGACAGTCCAAGCATCATCACCAACAACGCCGAACAAATCAAGCCTCCATCGCCAATTCCCCAAATTCCACGACCGAGAACACAGCCATCGGGTAATTCACCAACTTCGCCCTTCACTCGAGCCGAACGTATTTCCATCGCAAACATCAACCCCTCCTAATCAACAGAACGCGGGACCCTCACACCGCCGTCACCAACCGACCACCAACCCACCCAAATCACAATGTCCATCATCCAGCAACACACGCAAGCAACGCTCAGCGACGCCTGGCGCACCATCAACATCGACGCTCTCACCGAAGACTCACCCGTGAACTTCGACGTCTCCACGCTCCACCCTCCCCTTCCGGAAATCAGCGAGGCCGACGCGCGCGCCATCAACGGGCAGGTGCGACAGCTGCTCAGGGGCGGCGACGCCGAGGGCGCTTTGCGCGGATGTCTCGAGATGCCGGTGTACAACGGGTCCGAAGCCGCCAAGGAGACGCACCTGCACACGGTCATCGAGGTGCTGCAGAGCATCAAGGCGAGCGAGATGACGCCCATGTTGCAGCGGATTTATGGACAGCAGGGGGGCAGCGAGTGTTTGGATGTTTTGATGAAGTATTTGTATGTTTTTGGGTTACCTATTTGTCACTGAAGACGGCCCTGGTTGAGAGACAGATAGCTAACTGTTGGATTATTACGAAATAGGTACAAGGGCATGGGCGCCTCCTCCGCCTCCTCCGCCGCCGACGGCTCCGGCAGAGCGACGCCCGCTCGCGCCATGACACCCCAGGCTACCGGGTTCAGCCAAGTCGGCCAGCGCCCTATGGCCGCGAACGAGTCGACCGGTTCGGCTATGAGCGTTCTGTTGAGCTGGCATGAGAAGGTTGTCGAGGTTGCTGGGTTGGGTTGCATAGGCCGCGTCATGACCGACTTCAGGAGGGTATAAAGACGTTATAGAGGAGGAACGGGGAAAGCTGGTTGTTGGTTTGAAGCGATGCGATGCGGTTCCAGGCGAGATATACACCATTACACAGCAATAATACATACTCATTACACATCAAGGGAGCTCTATGTTGGCGTCTATGGTTGACGAACTGGAGTGATTGGGTAGGCATGTTTGGGCTCCCATCAGCCTCGGGCCGGGTTGTCATGTTTACTTGCCCCTGACGGTGTAAACAATGTCCACTCTCGTTGGAACTGGCTAACATCGTCGTGCCTCCAACAAGGGCTTGTGCCGCCTTCAGCATGCTGTTGGTTCCAAGATGTAAGGGAGCGGTTGAGCCAGGGGTTTGCAGACCAACAACCTTTGGAGATCAAGCCACAACAAACAACACCTTATTTCAACCACACCAACAGCTTGAGCCAGCTCCCTGGATACCTTGTTCCAACGACATGAATACCTTGTTCCAACGACACCATACCTTATTTTAACTACACCAACAGCCTTAGTTCAACTGCAAGGAAACCTTAATCTAACGACATGAAAACCTTATCACAACCACACAGAAACCTTATTTCAACATGTTAAATTGGCAGGAGTAAGTGCTGTGACTTGTATAATTGGAAGAAGAGAATGAAGAGATTCCAGTGATGTGCGAAGGCGTCGATGTAAGGAAGGTATGTAAGCACAGGAAGGTACAGGGCATGTTGCCAACAGGGACTTGAGGCTCACACGAGTACGCGCCTATAGAACCAAATATATGAGAACTTTAATTCAGCATTATGTGGAGAGAATGTGTCTCATAGAGACTTCCACTAGACTTAACCCGTCGGTGTTGCTCCAGACGTCCCTTCATTGCAATCTCCTTCCCCTCCCTCCGTCGTCAACGAAAGGCAAGCTACGCCTCCAACTTACCGTCAACGTCCCCCACAAGTTTGACGGCACCAAGGCCCGGAGATAAGCCCGGGAAGCAGAGCAGCCAAAGACGGAAATTGGGCGGTTACGAAGCACATCATCACAAAACCGAGTCCCTTGTCAAGATCAAGCTGAACTCGCTTTGATATTTGCGCTTCATGCCTATGTATTGATAAAGGCTAGTCCACAAATAATGAGCCTATATACTAGTCCGCTGGTATCTCCCACAAGCTCCTCAGAGCAACCCCCATCCCAGCCCAAAGAAAAGTGTCGACGAGACGACAGAGTAAGATGAGAAATAACCCTCAAACGCCAACGGATATAAAGAGCAGCCGTACGCTATGCAAAGAATAATAAAGTGAAGAAATAGCCATGACGAAATTCCCTACCGCCGTCCCCACGTCCGTCCAGTCACGGACCAGAAACAAACCCAGATGAAATTCGAATCACCCATCAGAAAGATCGGAGTAGGTAGCCCATCTAGGGAGGTTCCGTCCTCGGCGAAATGGATTGACCTGGGAGAACGGGTCCCCTTCAGATTCCTCTCTGACCTGAACCTGATTAGACCGTGGTCTAACATGGCTAGAATGCTGCCTAACATGTTGCGGAAATCTATTGGCGACGTTTTCCCTCTCGGTGTCCTCTAATACCCGCAATGGGAACTCCATGTTAACCGGCATCTGCCGAGGAGGGGGATTATTTAGAATTATGGGCTCGTCGGCCATCATCCAGGGAGGAAGAAGGTTTGCGATACGACGACGGGCTTCTAGGATACGAAGTTCTTCCTCGCGTAATCTGTCCATCTCCTCTAGCAATCGGGCCAGCCCCATGTTGGCTGCGGCCCTGCCACGCTGACGTTCCCTCCAACCTGCGCTTCCATCAAGAATGACAGGTTGTCGTGGTCTAGGATTATTGGGTAAAGGGTCCTGTGTCGGCATAAGTTCTGACAATGGTCTCTGATATTGAGGAAGTCCCTCCAACCCGATGCGACGAAGCCACAAAAGTGAATCATCAAAGGACTGTCCCCAAATATGTTCCAGTAAAGCATCATCAGTAATCCTCGGAAACTCAGGTCTCGTGGAGGGTACCCTCAGGAACTCCCCAACCCGAGGCGGAGGCCGTGATAGTTGTCGGTTTGGCCCTGCAGGAAATGGCGTGTAAAGTACTGTTTCGGCCGATGATGCCTCCGAACTTGTTGGTGAAGCCGAGGTTAAAGAAAACTCGGAAGGGACACCGACCGTCGAAGAGCGCGACAGGCTCGAAGGCGAACTGGGACTTGATGGCTCTGCCGTAGCCAGCAGAAATTCGTCTGATCCAAATATGTCAGGGGGTCCGCCGCCCCTCAACGTGATGTAAGATCCCCACGCTTGTGAAGGGTTGTCGATGCTAGACGGGAAACGAAACGAGACTCTTTGTCCAATAAGTGACTAGCGTTCAGCGTCAATAGGGCCGCCTTCGACAATTTCGAAATCGTTTCCGACAGCTGCGTCTGTTCCCATGTGCTCCTAAGCTCCATAGTCCGAGTTCGTAAGCTTGTCGTCACCGTCCAACACCCTGTTTACCCAAGTCAGCATACCACCCTCGCCTTATCGTAGAAAGAACATCACTCACGAGAATTGCTTCACAAGATACCCCTCTCCTCCCTTCTCCATATCAATATTATAAACGTAAAAACCACCATCGCTCGTAACAACCATGACCTGTGGCGAGCTGCTACTCATGGCCACCACGCTCCTCAGCGGAGTCGCGCTCAACCCGCCAGCCCTGCTGTTAGAAGACTTTGGGATCTTGATAAACGCAAAATCTCGCTCTGGCTCCCACATCTCCGCCACCGACTGCGGGAGGTACGAGCTGGCCACACCAGCCACACCGCGGACCATCATCTGTGATGACCGCCTAAGCATGCTACTGAAGGACCCGCTTGGCTGTCTCCTATGACCACCAGACCCGTTGTTGCCGTTGCCCGCAGATGGTACTTCGCTATTATGTGAGGGGTCGTTGACGTCAAAGCTTCGCGACCGGGCTCCCTGCGCCGCACTACCCCCTGACAGCATATTCGCGTTCTTTTGGGTGTTGAGCAGACGGAAGATGTGTACGGTATCCGAAGTCGACGAGACACACAAGAGCGTGGAGCTCAGGTTGAAGGACATGTTGTAGATCGAGGTGGGAACCGTGCCCCTGCGGAACTGGAACAGCTTTTGGCCTTGAGGAAGCGAGAAGACGCGGATGATGGTGCCCGTCTCGGAAGCGGTGGCGAGCATGCTGCCGTCGTGGTTGAGGGCAATAGCGCAGAGAGGGGACTTGTGGGCCTCGACCACGTTGACAGTCTTGAGGTTGAGGGCATCGTAGACGAGCACATCGCCGCGCTTGGGCGGGACATATTGGCTTGGTGGCGGGAGGTGTGCAGGAGCCTTGGCGCCGACGTCTTCTCGCGGGTTGGGACGAGGGTAGACCAGATAGCAGGAATCGGACGAGGGAGATAGGGCGCAAATGGCGTTGGGATTCGGCGAAGTGTCGATTGTTTGGACCAGGTTCATGTTGGAGACATCGTAGAGGTAGATCTGGCATTCGAGCACCACGGCTAGTCGTTTACGGTTCAGACGGACAGCTAGGACGGCGGATGGGAACGTAAGCTCGCAAATAACGGACGCTCTCTGGGTTGGTAGAATGGGTCGCCGCATTAGTCTAAATTCGGAGGGTAAACACTGGCGCTGGGAGGGCTGGACTACCTTGGTGTTCTGGATCTCGAGCTGCCTAGGCGTGAGGATTAAAGCTACTAGCGAGGTGGAAAAGAGCATCTCGATAATGGATACATTGCCCTCATCGCTGCTGAAGATCTTGGAAAAGGGATCAGTGTGGTAGAAGCGAAAGCCCTTGGAGGTGCCGACAGCCAGGCAGCTGTAGTCCTGGTTGAAGGTGATGAAATTGAGGGTGCCTCCCGTCATGGTGGCGGTGCTCCCTTGGGCAAGGGAGAGGATGAGCAGAGAGTATCAGGAGGTCGATAGGGCGAGGAGAGTACAATGATACGTCTGGCGTTGTCGAGATGGGCCAAGTCCAGTTTGACAGGAAAGTTGAGAGGTCAATACAAGGGATGGAATGTTCGGTTTGGTCGTATGTTGTTTCTAGGTTGCCTTGTTGTCCGGTCCAGGCACAAAGGATGGAAATGTGTAGGTAGGTAGGCGGCAACAGCCAACTGAGCTGCAAGATGAGCCGCGAGTGGATAGGCAAGAGACAGATTGCTCGGGTTGGAAGGGAGACTAAGAAGCCAATGAGCCCTTTGAGGAACTGTTGAGGTCGAAGTGTTGTCGTAAAGAGAAAGAAGAAGCTCCCAAGCGGCAATGGCAGGTGGTGTTACTAGTAGCTTGCGTTATCACTTATCGCTGCGGTGAAAGCCCGCGGTGTCAACGGTCAAGTGATGCAAGTGTAATCACCCACCCGACCAGCCGCTGATGAGCAACCAGAGTGATCGGCGCTAATAAACTTTAGCCTAATAAAGCTCGGACCATACGAGCACGGCGCAGTGGGGCCGGCGGGGTACCATTTCTCGCACCTTGCTGGGCGACGGCTGCAGCCTGACGTCCGCGTGTTTCTCTTATCTGAGACCCACTTTTTGGGATCACGTGCTTACAGTCACTCGGCATGTATTTAGCTGGAGATCAGGGATTTCCCTTTTCTCCCCTTTTCCTTTTCTAGACTAGGCCGGAATCAACAATTCAATCTCCCCATCTTTCAATGGTGGACTATACCGGATGGTTTTGAGTTCCATCCTTAAAACGACCGAACCTTTTACAGCATTCACGTCGAGACCTTCAAACCGCCAATTTGTCGAGAGCTCTGAGAAAGCTACCAATCACCATTGCCCCTCAGCGTCGAGATGCCCATTCCTCCGCTTCGAGAAGATAAGAAAAAGAGTGCCCGTTCCCCCTTGGGTTTTCTCCCCGGCTATACCTCGATACCCGGGCATGAGTTTCGCCTTTTTTCCCTCCCTGCCCCCCGCAGGTCGAGAAGTTTGAGAGACATTGATGGAGGTTTAATAGGATTTGGAGGATAAAGAAGCTACACTACACTTAGGCGAAGATGATGGAAAAGGATAAACTTTGGGACTACTGCTTGCAGACGATGGGATTTTTCTGGGTTTTGATCGATGTTGATCTTTGTTGATTTGATGGTAGCCGACGGGGTCGTCGGATTTCGTTCTGGGGTGTTGTGTCTCCACTGTATTCGTCCCCCACCTTCTTCTTCGACTTTCGGGTATTTAGGTTCAGGATTGGGCAGTCCTTGGGATTTTCCCTTTCTTCCTCAGACCAATCAAACTATCAATTCCCTCCAATTGGTTTCAACCACTCTTTCATATCGCGGGTGCATTGGTTCTTATTAGTAGCTATCTTATCAGCCAGGGGAACAGGAGGGAAGCATTGTTTGTCCCTTCATGGTCAACACACAACACTCATCGCACACTCACTGCCTTCTATGGAATTGTGCTTTCCTTTAATACTATATCAACATTATTCTTTGCCAGATATACTATAGCATAATGACCTCTCATCAGCTCCTCCTCCTCCTTCTCCTCCATGGTGCTGCCTTTCGCAACCATCAGCCAGACAATGACCGTCAACAAGCACACCTCCGGTTATTATAATACTACACTCCCCGTGCACTGTTTTCGGGCTCTCTCGTTGCACTTGACCCCAATGACCCGACCCATACGACGCCAGTGTAGTCGTCGACTCCACTCTTGACCATCCCCAACCCCTCAATCACATACACCAAACCACACCTCCTATCCCCTAACCATGATATTCCTAAACGACTCGGAAATGTCGTTCGCCGTCGGATTCTCATATCTCTCCGGACGAATCCACACACCCTGCGAAAGGCGTTCCTCCATCATCTTGAGCAACACAGGCGGCACCGCCTCATCCGTCGCTCTAATCGTCAACCGAACCATCTGGCACACTGTTAGTCTCCTGTGCAACAAACTTCCACAAAGATTCGGAGTAACTCACCTGAGTACCATAATTAGGCTCCAACCTCATCAAACACCCAAACTTGCCTCCCTCACTCGTATGCACCACAGACGCCCCCACAAAATTCTTGCTGTTGGGATCAACGTTATACAACAACCCCCATCTGAACCCCTCCAGCACCTGCCGAACAAAATTCTCCGTGATCTCCCTCTCGCCATCCTTAGGTCCGGCCAACCCAAAGATACGCTGGGCCTCGCGCGGCGCGCCGCCGATCTGCTTCCACCGCTTGAAGAAGTCATCAGCCGACAACTCAGCTTGGTCCATGAACTTGTGGATGACGACGGGCAGTTTGAGGGTAAGCGCCTGCAGGGCGCCGGCCAGATACGAGATGCGGACGGTGGGCGCCTTTTCGAAGACGCGCTTGGCTTCGAAGACGACGACCTGTTGCGTTTGCGCGCCCTGGTAGATGGTGGTCTCCGGCAGACCTTTAACGTCCCAAGAGAGGTTGGCGCGCTCGGAGGGGTCAAGGTCGAGCGTGGTGGTGAAGGAGCCGATGACGGCGGGCGTCTTGTTGGTGAAGTAGAGGATGATGGCTGCCATTTGGCCGCGGTACTCGGCGCGCACGCCGACTTGGATTTGCCCGTCTTCGAAGAGAACGCCGTCGGCACGCAGGAGGAGACGGTTGAAGCCCTTCTCCCACCCGGGCGACAGGTGAGCGGCGCTGGCGAGGTTGGGGGGTTTGATGACCTTGGCTTCGGCTGGACCGATGTTGTTCATGTCTAGACCGGCAAGGTCGTTGGCGGATGAAGATCCGTTGGTGGCTCCGGCGGCCGACGCCGCACCGCCGCCATTCGTTGGTCCGGTCTTGGTGCTGAAGGTCCGCCTGAGGCTGGCCTTCTTGGCCAAGCTGAGCTCTGCACTGTCTGCGTTGGCATCCTTGCCACCAACGATCCAAGTCCTCTTGTCGCTGGTGTTGGCATGCTTCTGGTGTAGCCTGGAGAGCAAGGCGGACTCTCTTTCGGGGAATGGTGGCATTTCATCGCACACTGTCCGGAGGATGTCGTCGGTCGGCATGCTTGCGATAGCCAGGAACTCGCAGGCACGCTGTTGCAGTTCCGCATCGAGCGTATGGCTGTAGATATGGAACACGTTGACGAGCTGGGGCTTGATTTCCGGGAACAAGTTGACGAACTTGATGAAGCATGAGAGGATCATGGCTCGCGTGCTAGACGAGCATGCAGGAAGCTTGCCTTGAAGAGCCAGGAACTGTTCTATAGGGCTGGAGCCTCTCTCCTCGGCAATGAGATGGCCGAACTCACCCAGGATGTAAGCGCCAATCTTGACGAGCGTTTCGTGGCAGTGGTCCTGCTTGCAGTACTGGAGAATATTCTGGGCTGCGTACACCTGGAGCTCCTCGTTGTTCGTAACAATTTGGGTCACTCGCTGCCAAACTTCGTCGCTGACGTGGTCGCCAGCCATGGCAATCAGGCGCAAAGAGATGTCGACATACCATTGCACGTCGGTGGCGTACTTTTCCGTGAGAATGGCGATCTTGAGAACCATTTCCTCTCGGATGGCGAAGTCGGCGTTCTGCAGGTAGTGTAGCAACTCGGCCACAATCTGCTGGGCATTCGACGTGTCGCACATGCTGTACAGCAGGTCAAGACCCTTTCTCCGAACACTGATATCCCTGTCCTTCAGAGAGCCGATAATCACATCCTGATGCTGCTTGATCGGTTCGAGGGTGTCAGTTCGTGCTGCCAAGTGCGTCATGGCTTCGAGACCGAGATAGCGGACATTCGTCTCTCGCGACTGGATGAACCGGCCCAGTCTCTGGGATACCTGCTTCATGAGGTCATGCTCGGTATCGAGATGGATGATGAGGTTGATAGCCTCAAACAGAACGGCGTTTTGCGCGTTGTTCTGCTGAACGTTCTTGTTACTCTCCGAGGCCAGGTTGAGGATCTTCTGCAGTGAATCCCGAATCATCGACCGAACATGGCTATCCTCGGATGGCGGGAAGTACTGCAGTAGTCGTAGAAGCTTGACCTGGATCCATGGGCAAGGCACCTTGTAGTACAGGTAGTCCTGGCTATACTCTCCATCGATGAGGATCCGTTTTAGCCTGGCGGCGGCTTTAACATAGGCACCCTTGTATTGCTCCATGTTATCCTGCGCCAGCGCCATGACAAGGGATGTTACCGATAGAGCCACACCCATGTCGGTATCATCCATTATTGATATTATACGTTCCGCCCATTGAGCCTGGACGATATCTGGGTATTTGCGGTATAGTCGGAGTAGTGTGAGTGCCGCCTTTTTCTTGACGAACGCCTTCGATGTTCTATACGCGCTAGGTCAGTATAATAATGCGCCGCTTCCTGATAGACAAGGCCACATACGGGGAAATCAGAAGCCTGTGAACCTCGGGACTCAGCGCTTCACCCATCTCCTTGCCACCAACGTTCGCAATGGCGTGTAGCGCAAGACAGTTGAACAGTTCGTTATGATCCATCAAGTCCTTGCGAATACTGTTGACGACCAAGTGTAAGAGCTCGTGCTTCTCGTGAAGGAATAGCGTCATAGCGAGGTAACCGATCTGCTTTTCCGAGTATTTGGTCGCCGAAATTAGATTAACGGCCTCTAGGTGGCCAAAGTCGACGTTCCATCCCAGAATGTAGATATAAAGCAGCTATAGCGGATGGTTAACCTTGATGTTCTTGCTCTTGCTGGCGCAAGTGGGCGCTCAGGGTTTTGGCGCGGCGCATACCTTGCAAACGTATTTCTTCTTGTGATATCCGCTTAGGTTGCCGTCCTTGAACTTTTGACGAATGTTGGCCAGCTCCTTGTTGATGCGCTTCTCCTCGAGTTCCCTAGCCCGAGCATTTCTGAGATCGGCAATGAACTGGACCAGACCGCGCATGTTGGAGTTGCTGCTGGACGAGCGGCCCAGGAAGCCGGTTCCTGTTGAAGACGACATCATGGCGGTTGTGCTGGGTTGGTTCGGGGTATCTTTGTGTGATTATGTTTTGTGTTCGAGCTTCTCTGAGCCTGGCTGCTGTTCGATCACGTATACACGGTTTCGTCCAAGGGGAGAGCTTCGCAGTTTCCGGAGAGCCAAATAATTCCTCTTTGCTTTTTTTTTGCCAACCTTTCACACTGAGCGCATCACGAGCAACGGGATTGATCCATCGACATTCGATAAATAACAAGCTAAAAATCGTAGCGGCAGGGGTGGTCGTCGAAGTTTAGTGTTCTGGCTGAATGGTAGAAGTTGCGGTCGGCGCGGCGGCTGACAGCATCGATCGATGTCACTTCGGGGGGGGGGGAGGGAGGAGGTGTTGAAGTGCTGGTCGACCAAAGTGGAAGTTCGCGATGCGGTCCGGTTCGATGTTTCGCGGTGTACGGGGTATCGGAAGTCGACTGAGACAAACACGGGAACCAGGGTCGCGGAGACAATGAAGGGCTGGCAGAAACACTTGTCGGGTTCGCGACGTGTTCTGTGTCGAGTTGTGGAAGGTCGGTCGGCGTGGTCGGCGGCTCCGGACTGGTTGTCGAGGATTCAGTTCTCAGGGGACTGGCGGACGGCGACGGGCGGATTGGCGATTCCACTGCAAAATAAAGGGGATCCCATCGGATCCAATAACTTTTACCCGCTGTGCTATACTGGGTGGCCCCCCCGCGAAACTCGCTAGCCAGCGGGCACCAACGCTGTAACGAATGTCCTTATCGGCCAATGCAGCGCTTCTTATCACGGAATGGGCGCCACAACACCCCTTTTTGTGGCTAGTCGCACTTATAAACCCCGGCGAGAAATGTGGCTGCCACGCTATCGAGAGGAGCTATGACGATTTAGATCCGCCTTGGCATCACCAATCCGCGGTACCTCGATGTCCGCGTAGCATCGTCTTCAGTCTCAAAACTATAACTCTTGTCATGATGCCACAGCCGGGCTCAGATTGCGACGGCTTCACTATACTACTTCGAGGATGCGGTTGAACCTGGTTCCAGTCTGCCGGCCGCAGCAATGGAAACCGCTCCTCACGGGCGGGACGGCCCGTCGATCATACGCCTTTCAGTCCGGCAGCCTCAACTTTGAAGTCTTCAACCGTCGCGCAAAATGGTTGCAGAAGGAGAGAGCAGCAGCCAACGTCGAAGAGGGTCGACAAGCCGACTACCTCAAGGATGAGGTTGCCATGCGCGTGTGCGAACGTCTCTTGGTAAATCATCCCCCACCTCTACCTCGTTGCCCACCACTAACACCATCACCTCCAGGACGTCAAACGCCAATTCCCCCGCGTCCTCGACCTCGGCGCCAACTCCTGCAACATCGCCCGCGCCCTCCTCCGCCCGAACCCCGACCCGGAATCCGAGCCCCCCGTCACCGACCCTTTAGCAACCAAAATCACCGAGCTCGTCGCCGCCGAATCCTCGCACTCCCTCCTCCACCGGGACCACGACCACCCCTCTCTCTCCACCGCCCACGTCCCCGACTTCAAGCTCACGCGCCACGTGCTCGAACACGACGAGCTCCTCCCCTTCGAGCCCGACACCTTCGACATGGTGCTCAGCAGCATGTCCATGCACTGGATCAACGACCTGCCGGGCGTGCTCTCGCAGATCAACAGCGTGCTGAAGCCCGACTGCCCGTTCATCGGCGCCATGCTCGGCGGCGACACGCTGTACGAGCTGCGCACGTCTCTCCAGCTAGCGGAGCAGGAGCGCAAGGGTGGAATCTCGCCCCACATCTCGCCATTGGCAGACGTGCGCGACGTCGGTGGCCTGCTGCAGCGCACGGGGTTCAAGATGTTGACGGTGGACGTGGAGGACATTGTGGTCGACTACCCGGACATGTTTGCGCTGATGCAGGATCTGCAGGCGATGGGGGAGGGCAACGCGGTGCTGGGGAGGGAGATGGGACCCATTGGACGGGATGTGTTGCTGGCGGGGGATGCGATCTATAGGGCGCTGCATGGGAACGAGGATGGGAGCATTCCGGCGACGTTTAGGATCATTCACATGATCGGGTGGAAGGAGAGTCCCGATCAGGCGAAGCCGTTGAGGAGGGGCAGTGGGCAGGCGAGTTTGAAGGATTTGTTGGAGGGTCAGTGAGAAGGGGGGGAAAGGGAAAAATATCGACAGTAAACTAGAGGAAAACGGAACTCAAATAGGAAATGGAAACACGTTAAAATGAGGTTTCTATGTGGTTGAGAGAAGGTCTTCATGTCGTCAAAATAAGGTTTCCGTGTCGTTGGGCTAAGGTATTTATGTTGTTGGTACATGATTTCAGTCCTTTTCCCATCCTCCTCCCCATTCCACTGCTCCTCATGCACTACGCGAGAAGCATCCTTCCAACATCCCCTACCGAACTAAATCATTCAATCCCTCATCATCTCCAGGAACTACTAGGTACTGTGTCATCGAAAACAGTCAGCCACCATCACCATGCATCCACCCACCGGGCGTCTTGCAGCCACGGAGTACTCACTGAACTTCCGCATCTAGCAAGTCCTGCCATCAAAGTTCCAAGTGCAACCCATGACGGTGCAGAAGGCGCAGTTGCACTTGCCGGTGAGGCAGGAACAGCCGGCGCCGCAAGAGCCACGAGCCTCGAGCTCGGCCTTGGAGGCTTCAGGGTTGGCCTCGGCGGCGGGGGCGGCGAGGGCGACGGTGGCGAAGAGAAGGGTGAGGGCGGTGGTGAATTTCATTTTGGTGGTGTTGGTGGTTTTGTTTGAGTTTGTTGGTGTTAATGCTCTGGCTGGGCTGGTAGCTGGGAGTGGAAGTGGGAGATTGGGAAGTTGAGAGTGGTGATGATGATGATGTTGAGATTAGTCCACCAGATGGCAACATCACAGAGGCTTTATACTTTTCACTCTTCATCGCTCTTCACTACCAAAACCACTGTTCATCAAAACTACCCATCACACATGGCCAACTTAGGTCAAGAGCAGTGACGGGATACTCTCCCGGGTGCAGTGCTGTGCTACCTTGGCTTCATGGCCTGTTTGCTCGCTTCTTTGATCGCTTCTTTGACTCCATTCACTTCATCGAGCGATCGAGATATTCTCTATGTTTAAACTGTGAGTAAGCGTCACGGGATGGCGTCCCGACGGTTCTGGTGGAAAGGCACCCATCGCTTGATACCCCTCTTTTGCATCCTCCTTGAGGGTGCAGTGTTGAAGCTGTTGGAGGGTTTGAAGATGTGAGAGGTGTTGAGTCTACCTTTACGCTTGAGGCCATCCAATCGCATTGTCGCTACAAGCTTCGAAGTACGAAGTCAAAAGAGAGTTCTATATCTGAACTCAAGCAACTCGAAGTTAAGAGATAGCTAAAAGTAGGTAGCTAGTGCAGCGGATCTCACTCATCAAGATGCAGATATCGATCCATCGTCGTCGGTTACGGTATGAGATGCCGAAGGTTGTGATTTAAATCTGGCAATTCGCCGCCGGAGATTCTTGGACAGCGAGCTCATGTCGACTTCAGGTCCGAGTTCTAGTCCGAACCTACTACGACACAAAAAAGAGTCGTACTGTAATACTGAATACCTCTACGGAAAGTCGAGCCTCCCAGGGTCTAAGCCCTATAGGGCGGTATTTGGCGATGGMGCTACTCGGGGACTTGGGTGCAGCGATGGAGTGAGACGGTCCGATGGGCCGGGCTTACTATAGTCGCGATGGATTCACCCGGCATCCTCACGACGTGCAAGTGGACTTGCCAACTTGGAGGCTTAGCTTGCGTTCAGCTGGCAGCTGAGGGAGGGGTAGGAACAACTTAAGTCGTGATGTCTAGAGCTAAGTACTCGAGATCGATTTCAGTTCAGTTGGATTTTGGGCGTCGGTCGGCCGGCAAACGATGTTCGATGACAGACGGACGCGATCTGTGACTCAAGTGACGGCGCCAACTTGAAGACCGTGACTCAGATGTCATGAGTGCACGGCAGTCTCGCCTGTCGCAGTTCTGGCTTCATCAAATTCCGCGAGTGTTCAATCGCGACGGGTGCCCGAAGAAAGCACGCCCCGGGTTGTGACACTTCGCTTCGCTGCACGCACTTCAATACCCGCTAGGCCATTTTTCAGATGACTGTGCCTGCAGTGCAGTGCAGTGCAGTGCTCGAAAGAACTTGAAGCAGTAAGGCACCAACGAATCATGAAGGTCACTAATTGACTCGATCGATCTGGTCTCACGGCACTGCCAAAGTGCTCCTTCCTTTTCACTCACCACCCCACCCACCCAAAGTAACTATTGACATCACAATCACCACCGGAACACTCGCGATGAGCTAAGGAAGTCGCAAACGAGCTCTCAAGACCGCTCGATGTACCTCTGTTAGTGGGTCGGATCTTAACTATGCAGTGGCAAAATCGATCGCTCTACTACCCCTTCTAACAGGCTTTTGGGGGGTATACTTCTCCTGGTCCGTTGCGGTTTGCCTCCTTCCACTTTAATTTTTGTCACGGGGTCTCGACGCTTCATCGGTGGTCCTTGAACTCAGGGCTTCGGGACATTGGACGCAGCCATTACCTGCAATTAGCGAGGCCAACCGACTTGAAGATAATCATGCGGGTAACTGAAGTCGAGGGCGCGGAGAAAAATTGTACGTCTTTTAGAACTCAAAGCCGATGGAATAAATCTGGTCCCCACCAACTTCAAGTTACTCATCCGTTACTTAGGATCAGTGCCCAAGTCCCAGCCTATGATACCTTAAACATATTACCATCCCCAGTGAGATCGGAATCCTCCCTCCGTCTGACTGCGGGGTGCATACGAAGGATCAACAGACGTTGAGCTGAACGGAGATTTAACCATCAGCCTCAACAAGAAAACTACCTTCTACGTCCCCTATAGCCTTGACAACGCCGGGATCCGGAGATAATCTCGCTTTGGTCTATAAATCTAAAAACTCCGGTCCCCGTCATACTGGCGCTAACTAACCCAAACCTCGGACACTCGGACCGTGTCACAGCCATATGTCAATGTCGTTCTTCTCTTAACTGATGGAAATAATCATCAGTTTGGCAACCAGGAAGAGCAGAACTCTTCCTTCTCGTATTGCTTTTCTCACAAAACCCCACCCATCCACTAAACACCCGCCGTCACTCAATCTCTATACCTCTGAATCGGTTTGAAAACGGCAACCGAAGCATTCCCCTACCTTTGTCCTGTCACTACCCTATTGGAACTACCCTTACCTAACCCTATCAAACTTCTTCCGCGTTTCCCCCCAGCAACTTAACCTCGAATGCCAGATCCAAATTGTTTCAACATCAGATTTCCTCCAATTCCTGTCAGAACCCAACAAACACAGCCATAGTCCCGTCCGAGGCGCTTTGTACAGCGCTTAAGAAGGGTTGATATTCACTTGTTGAGTGCTTGAGACGCCTCGGTTACGACGTCTTTGTCGTTACAAAGAGTTCGGGCACTCGCTGACAGCAATGAACTGGAGAAGAACATCGCGTCAGCAATAACACCCCCCTTAATTCGATTGAGACTTTGTGGGTGCATTTCTTTATCCTTCAATCCATTCATTATTGCTTCTTTCCAATCGAAAATCATCATTGCGAAGACGTTGCTACGGAGTGTCTTAGCTATCGGTTTCCAGGTTCCTAGCGCCTCGGACCACCCCCAACCAGGTACAAAGCAACGCCATTTAGATAAATGTGAAACGTAGAGGTATTCAAAAAAGATAAGGCCTCTTACTTGCATCAATTATCTATAAAAGAGTTCCTTAGTAACTTTGGTGGTGTTTCTTTAGCAAGTCAATTGGTAAGTAGGGTTTTGCTAGTATTTGTAGAGATATGGGAAACTGGGGTGTGCAGTGAAGCCTTTTCAACGCAAGTATCCTTTGCAAGTCAAGTAAAGGTATCCATGGTGCCAATCCCGTCTTTCGTTGATGGAACACAGCCCGATCATCGTCACACGCTATCATAACCGTCACCACGCGCAAACGACGGCGGATTTCTCATCTAGACCGCTGTCACAAAGGCCCAGGACCTAGATTGGACCGGTATGTTAAACTTTACCGGCAGCTCTCGAAAACCGTGTTCCGTCGGCGTACTTCTGCCGCGCAGTGAAGGCTTCTCCCCTATTTCTTGTTGGACATGGTTCCATCCGCAAGACGGATGAGAAGAACTGGGATTCCCTCACTTCAAGCCCTTTGAAAAGCGAGGAGGTGTCGCTCTGAGGGACGTCCATTAGGCTTGCTACGTTGGCCTGCACGGTTTAGGTCTGGTTCGGTAAGGGAGGTGTAGTGCAGCTGAAAGACCGTGAAGGGAAGGACTCCTTCTGATAGGACGGTACGGTGCTCCCGGGCAGTCACCTTGCTGCTAGCAGAGTCGTCGATTGTGTGAGCACCGATCGCGTAGCTGGAGAGAAGGATCTCTTGTGCCTATTCGTTCGTCATAGGTGATTCTGCTCGATGCCACACGAGCACGTGCACAGAGGTACCTACAGAGTCAATATGTGAGAACTTCAAACTCGTCAGCTATGTGGAGAGAATGTGTCTAGTCGAGACTTCCACTTACCCGTCGATGTTGCTTCAGACCTCTCTTCATCGTGATCTCCGTGGTCAAACACGACCTCAACTATCCACTCGTGGGATTTAGGCCAGGTCGTACGAGACAGCTCCCAGATCTCGAGATCTCAACAGGGTCTGCGGTTGCCAKATCGGATGCTTTTGCTGTGCTTCTAACGACACCCTTCCTCTTGAGTTCGGTTCCTCTTGAGTTCGG